>SZWC01018360.1:18090-56996 GCA_023375785.1 Penium margaritaceum
GGGGGGGGGGGGTCCTAAAACGCCGTGAGGGCTGGGCCAGAAGGCCGAAGGCCAGAAGGCCGTTTGGGGGCAGACGGCCCCGGGCTCGGTGAGCCAAGCAAAAGAACAAGGACAGGGGGGGGTGGTGGCCAAAGGCCGCAAGCAGCAAGGCAGAGTCCACGGTCCACAGCCCACAGTCCAAAGTCTAGAGTCTAGAGCTAGGAGCTAGACCTAGATCCTAGACCCTAAGGCCGAAGGCCCGGACACCTAGAGCCGAGAGCCTAAGGCCCGGAGAGGGAGCCGGGGAGGAGGGGTCCGCGCGCCAGAGGCCGAGGGCAGGCCGCAGGTCGGAGCGAGAGAGACGGGGGCCCGAGGCAGGAGCGCAGAGCAGGCACACGGAACGAGGGGGCCGAGGCCGGGCCAGAGGCAGGGAGGACGAGGAGGGGAACGAACCTGCAGCAGAGAACACAAAAACAAACAAAACGTGAGTGAACAAGGGAGAAAGAGAAAGAAAGGGAAGAACGAGGAAGAACGAGGCAGAGAGGGAGAAACGGGAGCAGGGGAGAAGGGAAGAGCAGGGGAAGGGTTGGAACGACAGGGGGGCCCCGACAGGGGCAGACCTGGAGGAGGGGGCCGGAACGGCCGGTCGAGGACGGGGCCCACGACAGCGGATGGCACCCGCGAGGACGACGACGAGGCCGGAGAGCAGCGGCCTACGGCAGACGGCGGAAGCGGAAGCGGATGGCGGAAGCCGACAACGGCGGCTATGGCAGACGGTGGAAGCGGAAGCGGATGGCGGAAGCAGAAGTGGAAGCCACAGGCCCTCAATGGCTTGATGCCATGTTGATGAGGGTGAGGTGAGCGGTGAGAGAGGGGCGGAGGAGAGTGGAGGAGGCGGGTGGTGGGAGGACCCGGGAGTTAGTCGCGGGACTAACTGTCCCGCTTATCTGTGAGAGACGGGGAGCTCTCGAGAGCTGTGAGGGGGGAGAGCTCTCGAGAGCTGTGAGGTGGGGAGTGCTCTCGAGAGTTGTGAGGGGAGGATCGAGGAGGTGGGGACTTAGAGCGATTGAGGATAGATCGAGAGTGAAATTACGGTTCTGGAATTGAAAAGTGAAAGAGAGAGGCCTGGGTGCGTGACCCCTATCGGGTCGCACCCCAGGTCTCGCGTGGCTCGCCACATCGTGTGGTGAACCACGCGAGACACAGGTGACACATCTCGGGCGAACGTCAAGCGTGTCCCACAAACTCAGAGTGTAAGTAGACGTACGTCTTGCAAGAAGTACGTACGGGCAGAAGGCAAGGACTAAACTAGGCTGGCTAACCCAAATGACAGTAAACGTTTGCTACTTTAACACTTTCACCACAACAGGCCACAAAAGTATTCCTCACATTGTATGGCTTCCTATTGAAAGCCGTTGATCACATTAGATGTTATGCTTGCATCTAAACAAACCTATTAGATCAATTTTAGACGTTGATGTATATAACCTTGGGTGTGAAACCTTCCTTTGTATGGAAGCTTACTCTCTATGGAAGGTTCCTCTCCATCTTCATTGTCGGTAGTTTTGTATGTAAACCATGGGGAATGTGCCTTCTGAAGTAAGCTTCACCTGGTTCCACAGCATAGGTTTTTAGTAAGATAATTTTGTTAGAAGCTATGCTACTACTTCATTGATGCTATCACATATTCACATGAAGACCATAGATCTTTGTTACTGTGAATCTCACATTAAAGCTCTCCCAGTAAGCCATCCACATGGCGATGAGAGATATGTCGATTCATGCCTAAGGAGTGGTGATATAGTGTTGTCCCAACCCTTTTTTCCTGACTGCTCTGTGCTTCATTAGTATTATATGCGGTCAAACCTGACCATCACGCCTACGTGTGGAAAAGTTGACATGCGTCCAATTTTAGAGATGGCAGAACAAAAAGCAAGAGGGCCATGGGAGAGATCTCCACTCTCTCCCCTGACCCTCCGCCTATCTATGTCTACCCTGCCTACTCTCACTCTATGCTCTGGGTCAGGAGAGAGGGTAGTCCCATGCCTCCCCTGCCCGTGGTACCTGTGTTCTGACAATGTGTATCTGGATCAGTTGGATATATTCCTGAAGACTTTGCACTATTGCATACAGTGGCCTCGGCATGCGAGTGGAGTATCGCGAAGCAGAACAGAGGAATCGGTATGGAATCTGAGTGGAAGATCGGGACCATTGATGGATGTGTTTATAAAGATATCATCAAAGATGTGCTGATGTGGCAACACCAAAGGCCAAGAGTGGAGAAAGACCATTGGCGTCGGAGTCCGGGAATCTGTGGCCGGCTGACTCGTCGGAGAGCATTCGCAGGGAGAATGCTCACGGACCTCTCATTGATGGTACGTGATGAGCGACGGCAGGAGGAAGACCAGAGGACTGAAGACTGGAGGTCACCGGACACTTAGCACTTATCGTAATCTTTCAATACATCAGCTGGTAGAGCAGACAGTAGTATTTATATCGGTAGATCTCTATCATTTCTCAATGTTTTGATCTCATTCTTGTTTCAGCAATTTTTTTGGCTCATCCTCTTGAGTACCAGCTAACTGAACCAAGCAATTCAGGACTGTGTGTGTACTAACCGAGTACAGTATCCAGGTGTGTGACGCAGACATAAATCAGGGACCTCACACATGTGTTTTGTCTTTGAGTGTAACTTCTTCACCAGATTTCAAGAGGCTTGAAGACTGCATCAAAAGATTCAAGAGATTGGGATTCTAACACGTGGTATCAGAGCAGGGGTGCAACATTCAAGCCAACTCATTAACCAATTTCAAAGAGGCAGATTCACCACTGATTGAGCAAAATCACGGGTGCCAACAATGGCGTCCTTCAATGGGGACCATTTCAAAATCCCAGTTTTTTATGGAGATGACTATCACAGCTTTGCCTTCAATATGGAGGTATGGTCAATCGAGGGATTTTTATATAAAACACATTTAGTGTACTAGGTACCTACTATAAGGAAATTTCCATGAAGTTGTCTAGAGAGGTAGTCATGTTCAGTTCACTTGGAAAGCTATGTATATGATACTTGTGCCTTGGGAATTCAATGTAATTATTTAGCTAGGGGGAAAATAATATGATATTCCGGTCTTGATGTATAGTAGACGTACATATGTCTTCATGTTTTCAGATTGGTTACCTTTGTAAAATGGGTGTTCACTTTCAGAACTGTTGGACACAAAATATAACCAGCTTCATAACAAGCGTACTTCCACAATTGTTGCATTTTGTCTTCGTCGGCGGCATCTCCCCCCCCCCAGAAGCGACGAGTGTATTGGGGTTGTGTAGCTGGGTTGTGTATTGTACAACCGTTACTTGAATACACTAAGTGTACTATACACTTAGTGTATTTTTCATATGTCCGTCAGATACACACATCATATACACTCTCCTAATACACTTTACCTGTTTTGGGAGGGGGGCAACATGGGAGCCGCAGATCTCACCCCCCCCCCAGAGGGGTAAAGGTGTATTGGGGGAGTGTATATGGTAAGTGTATCTGACGGACACGTGAAAAATACACAAAGTGTATTTTGAGAAGATGTCCATAGACACTCGTCGACCATCGATCTATGATTATCGACGATCGACGATGTACGCTTTGATCGTCTATACATAGATGATGATCGATGATCGACGATCGTCGACTAGTCGATGACATCCATATGTGCGGAAACCACATTGCACATTGGTAACCACATAGTCGGGACCCCGTCTTCCCCCCCCCCCCTGGAAGCGACGAGTGTATTGCGGTTGTGTAGCTGGGTTGTCTATTGCACAACCGTTACTTGAATACACTAAGTGTACTATACACTTAGTGTATTTTTCATGTGTCCGTCAGATACACACATCATATACGCTCTCCTAATACACTTCACCTTTTTTGGGGGGGGCAACATGGGAGCCAGAGATCCCCCCCCCCCCCAAAGGGTTAAAGNTAAAGTGTATTGGGGGAGTGTATATGGTAAGTGTATCTGACGGACACGTGAAAAATACACAAAGTGTATTTTGAGAAGATGTCAATAGACACTCGTTGACCATCGATCTATGATGATCAACGATTGACGATGCACGCTTTGATCGTCTATACATAGATGACGATCGATGATCGACGATCGTCGACTAGTCGATGACATCCATATGTGCGGAAACCATATTGCACATTGGTAACCACATAGTCGGGACCCCGTCTCCCCCCCCCAAGAAGCGACGAGTGTATTGGGGTTGTGTAGCTGGGTTGTGTATTGTACAACCGTTAGTTGAATACACTAAGTGTACTATACACTTAGTGTATTTTTCACATGTCCATCAGATACACACATCATATACACTCTCCCAATACACTTTACCTATTTGGGGGGGGCAACATGGGAGCCGGAGATCTCCCCCCCCCCAAAGGGGTAAAGTGTATTGGGGGAGTGTATATGATAAGTGTATCTGACGGACACGTGAAAAATACACAAAGTGTATTTTGAGAAAATGTCAATAGACACTCGTCGACCGTCGATGTATGATGATCGACGATTGACGATGTATGCTTGATCGTCTATATAAAGATGAAAATCGACGATCAACGACCGTTGACTAGTCCATGACATCCATATGTGCGGAAACCATATTGCACATTAGTAACCACATAGTCGGGACCCCATCTCCCCCCCCCAAAAGCGACGAGTGTATTGAGGTTGTGTAGCTGGGTTGTGTATTGTACAACCGTTACTTGAATACACTAAGTGTACTAAACACTTAGTGTATTTTGAGAATATGTCAATAGACACTCGTCGACCACCGATCTATGATGATCGACGATCGACGATGTACGCTTCGATCGTCTAGAAATAGATGAAAATTGACGATCAACGACCATCGACTAGTCGTCAACACATATGACGATCGATAACAGGTTTGCGAGGGATTCGAGTGTGGGATACAAATCCCCCTCTGCAACAGAAGGGAACCTGTTGGGCCCTGCTACAGCGGGGCCCAGCAGGAGTCTGGGAAAGAGAAACAATTGAACCCTTAACCCCGGAAGTAAAACGGTGTTGATTGTGTCTCTGACTAGTTCTGGGGCCGGGAATAGGCGTTTGCATTCTTCACAGAAGTAGCATCTTTAAGTTTTAAGGAAAAATGTAAGTCTGTTTAAGGGAACTGTAAATGGAGCTGTGGAAAAAGAAAGCATGGTTTTTGTTGGGTTTTTATATTTCTATTACCAGCCTTCCAAGAACTTTCGCATGTTGAGGCATACAAGTACATGCTAATATGTATGAACACACGTAGTAAATTGAATTGTAACGTATCTCCCACGAAGGTACCATGAAATTTCCAAAGGCTTACATTTGACATTTACACTGTATGAAGAGTGTATTTTTCAGAGGTGATTAACCATAAATGTCAACATGAAGCTCGTACTCCTCAACAGAGGACTATGGGGGGTGGTGTCAGATCCACCATTAGAGGAACTTGATCCCGGAGCCACAATTGAGCAGAAAAATCAATGGCAGCGAAGATGCGACCAAGCTCTCTCTCTGATCGCCATGCAAGTCACAGAGCGTTTAAAAAAATTCATCTGTGACAACAACACCTTACTTGATCCAAGAAAAGCATAGCAGGCTCTGAAGCTGAGATATGACAAATTCAGTGACCTGGAGCTGAGAGGACTCCTCAAAGAGTTCCACAGACAAAAAATGGCAGAAGGGACACGTCTAGAGGATCACATCATCTACATCAAAACTCTAGCTGGATGCATCACGGCAATGGGTGAGCCAATCCCTGAGCATGTAATGATACTAACCCTCTTCAGTGGCCTTCCCACCAGATTTGAAAGCACAGTTGAAAGACTGTTGACTTTCCAAGATCAAGGTCGCAGCTTTGATGATCGACTGAAAGCCCTTGAAGCAGGAATGACAGCACCAGCAGCAGCACCACAAGGAGAAGCAGTAGCGGCAGCACCACAACCACAAGCAGCAGAAGCTGTCACAAAGCCCTAAAAACTGGCCATGGAAAAGGCATGTGAAGCACTCATGCATGCGGAAGACTTTTTTTTAAAAGAAGTAGGCGGAGGGGACTTTGCTCTTTATACTACACTCCAAAACAGAGGGCGACACAAGAAGTATGAACCTCATGGACATGGCAAAAGTTATGGTCAAGGGAGACTAGCCGGTGGACCATACGCTCATGCTGATAAGCAACATGAGTCTCCAGAGCTTCTTCCCTTTCATCCTAAAAACCTGAGACCACACGGGTCAGCTTCACCCGAAGAGAACCGTTTTGCAAATATTCGATGCTACAAGTGTAGCAAAAGGGGCACACCTTCAGAGTGTGCTAATTGCCAAGACGAAGCTCTCCTCAACATCAAAATGCACTTCTGACCTCAATTTCACAAGATGTCAAAGAAGTATTCTCAAATCTGGCAAGCATCGTCTCATCTACAAGTCCTGCTGAACCTTGTGATGAGACATTTGACTCAACCAAGGAAGATCAAGACCTACTACAACAACTCTTGGCAGAACAAGATCAAAGATTGCAAGCTCACACCCACAACAACACATCAACTGGGCATTCACTCTCAACATCTCCAACTGCCAACTTCAACTCAGATGACAACTCTGAAATGGAAGATGATCAAGGACGTCCTGTCTTGGAGGATGGCTTTCTGTTCCATTGACAGCGCCTTCCTTATTGCAGCTGGAATCCTTGCATGGATAATTGATTCAGGATGCAGTCGACACATGGCTTGTCATAAGGACTGGTTTGTTGACTATAAAGACTTGACAGCACCAAAGGCAGTGCAGATTGGTGACGGGAGAGTCATACCAGCACTTGGGATTGGAACAGTTCGAGTTCCTATTGAACTTGAGGGAATAACCACTGTACGACTGTTCACAAACACCCTCTATGTACCTGAACTCGCCGCTAACCTGCTTTCAGTCTCCAGGCTCAATGACAAAAGGTTTGAAGGTAACCTTCGACACTGAAAAGAACTGCAGGGTTCTCACCAAGGAAGGCAAGCTGACAGCTGTGGCACACCACAAAGGACATCTTACCGTTCTGAACACCCAAGCACCACCACCACTTGGCAACTCTCCCGGTGATCCTCCTGAGATGGCATTTGCGGCAAATTGCACAACTGACCTCATCGAGGAGATTTTGCCCAATGCTACACCGTCTCTTGCGGCTCTTTGGCACAATCGTCTTGCACATGTTGGCTATGCAACTCTCAAGACTATGGCAGCAAAGGAACAGGTCCATGATTTTCCCACAAGCATCGGCACTGAGGCTGATCATCTCTGTACTAGCTGCCTGTCAGGTAAACAGACACAAGACAGCTTTAACAGCTACACCAACATCTCCACATCCCAAAGACTGGAACTGATCCACATGGATCTATGCTATATCAGAGAGCCTTCTCTTCAAGGAAAGCACTACTTTCTGGTACTGCTAGATGACTATACTCACTACGTGTGGGTAAAATTTCTGCGACACAAATCTGAAGCTTCTGATATCATCATGACCTGGATACGTGAGGTTGAAAATCAGACTGACCTGAAGAAGGTCCGATCTGATAACGGTGGAGAGTTTGTCAACGGAAAGCTGCAGAATTTTTATGCGGACAAAGGCATCATCCACTAGACAACTGTTCCTCTGATGCCACAACAAAATGGAAAAGCAGAACGCATGAACCGGACTCTTCTTGACAAAGCCAGAGCAATGCTCCACACTGCAGGTTTCTCTTCAGGCTTCTGGGTAGAAGCGGTTGCCACTGCAGCCTACACAGCCAATCGACTGCCCACTAAACGTCTTCCTGCTGGTACCTCCACTCCCTATGAAGCATGGGTAGGCCATCGACCATCAGTAAGCTACTTCAAAGTTTTTGGTTGTACGGCGTACTCTTGGCTGCCCCCTGAGCAACGCACCAAGCTTGGTTCTCACGACAAGAAATTCTTCCTCCTTGGCTATGAGGAAGGCGGCAACGCATACCGCCTTTGGGACAATGACAACAAAAAGGTCATTTGCAGTGGTAGCGCCACCTTTGATGAGAGCTTTCAGGATCGCTCAATTGCTACAAAAGCTCCAGTTCTTACTCCCCTGGTCTACATGGAAGATGTACCCTATCCACACCACTAGAAATTCTCTATGGATACCACTCTTGACGAGCATGAGGGTGTGCTCCCCCCCGTAGTTCCTCTTGAGCACGGCCCGGCAGCTGCTCTCCAAGATCCACTCCCCATTGCTCAACCCCTTACTGATCTTCTTCGTTCCACCTCACTCCCTCCTCTTCCATGAAGATCGCAACACCTTGCTACCCAACGGCCTGCTCCACCTTCAGCCATGGACATTGCCCTTGTTACTCAGGTGGTGGACCCCACCAGCTACAAGGATGCCCTATCTCGCCCTGACGCTGCCCACTGGCACGCTGCTGCCCTGGAGGAATTTGAGCAACTGTAGAAGCAACAGACTTGGACCTTGGTTCCACGCCCGTCCAATGCACCCGTTGTTACGCGTAAGTGGGTTCTCAAGCAAAAGCTGGACGCTAACGGTGACCCCTGCAGGTACAGGCCCGGCTGGTTGCTCGTGGCTATAGTCAGATATTCGGTGTCAATTACACTGACACCTTTGCTCCCGTGGCCAAGTATTCATCGATGCGGATCATCCTTGCTCTGGCCGTCTCTGAGGCCTGGCACCTCCATCAAATGGATGTCAAGGCCACCTTTCTGAACGGTGACCTCGACAAGACTCTCTACATGAGGTAGCCCAAGGGATTCATCAAGCAGAGGGGGGGAAGATTTGGTTTGTCTGCTTAATAAATCCCTCTATGGCCTGAAGCAGGCAACTCGGCAGTGGAATAAAAAGGTTCACGAGTTCTTTCTCACACAGACACTCCAACGCTTGCATGCGGATCACTCCATTTACTTCAGGCATGGTCCAAACACTATGGGTGTCATAGTGTACGTTGACAACCTCATTCTATTTGGACCCTCCCTCTCAATCATCATCACATTCAAACAGCTTGCGCTAACGTTTGAGATGTCCGACATGGGGCCCCTAACCTACTACCTTGGCATCCAAGTTCATCACGATGCCCTACGGCCTGAAGTTGCCCTGTCTCAAAGCTCCTACATTCAGCGCATGGCCAAGAAGTTCAACTTGGGGCAAGCCTCAGCCGTCACAACGCCGCTGGTGACCCATCACGGGCTCACCAAACCCGCAACTCCAGACATGCTTGTGGATGCAATGGACACCAAGATTTATCCCAGCATGGTTGGGTCACTTATGTACGCATCTGTGGGAACACGGCCTGATCTGACGTACGCTGTTGGAATTCTCAGTCGGGGATGCAAGGCTCTCACCAAGGATCACGTGATTGCTGCAGAGCGGTGCATCTGCTACTTGTGTGGAACTGCCACCATGGCCATTCGGTACACAAAAAACAACGGCCCCCTGCTCACAGGTTTCTGTGATGCCGACCATTCCGGAGATCAAACAACCAGCCGGTCAACCTCCGGATATGTTTTTAAGATCAACGGCGGACCAGTCTCTTGGAGGTCCAAGAAACAATCAGTTGTTTCTCTTTCTTCAACTGAGGCTGAATACATCTCTCAGTCGGAATGACAAGAGAAGTGGTATGGCTCAGAATGCTCTTGGGTGAACTTGATTTTAATGAACTGGAGCCTACACCCATCTTTTGCAACAATCAGAGTGCCATCGCACTTGCTAAGGATCCAGTACTACATGATCGAACCAAACACGTGAAACAACACTTTCATTACGTTTGAGATGCAGTTTCCGAAGGAGAGGTGGACATGATCTATTTTCAAACAACAGATCAAGAG
Organism: Penium margaritaceum; assembly: GCA_023375785.1. NCBI lineage: Eukaryota > Viridiplantae > Streptophyta > Zygnematophyceae > Desmidiales > Peniaceae > Penium > Penium margaritaceum. The sequence continues at coordinate 27,942 of SZWC01018360.1, forward strand.
ACAGACATATTCACGAAAGCCCTGGAGATCAAGCAGCATGATGCCATGTGCCAGTTCATGGGGCTCCATCTCATGTGAAAAATGCCTAAAACGCCAAAACACATGCTGATGCTGTGATGATACACTTACCCACTGCGAGCGTGAGTGCGAGAAAAAGTAGCATGGCACATCTATAAGTAAGACCATGGTGAGGAAAAGAGGGAAGGCACGGGTCCAACTGCGACATCCTCTCTCCCTCTATGCTCCTGAAGTCCCTCCTCCCTCTTGCTCTGCCTCTTTCTCCTTGACTCGGGTGGATCTGCTTGACGTGCTTGTCCCTCCCTGACGCTCCCGCGTCTCTGCTCACCACTTGCAGTTCTAAACTCCTTGACCACGTACCGAAAAAAGACAGGAAGAATTGTCAAAAAAAACAATGCATAGAGTGATCCAAATAACTGGGGGGGTTGCCCCAAGAGAATCATCTGAGATTGGAGAAAATGCGGGGGAATGTGGAAAAGGTGATAAAGTTTGCATCCAAAATCAGAGATGGCAGAACAAAAGGCAAGAGAGCCAGGGGAGAGATCGCCACTCTCTCCCCGGACCCTCCGCCTATCTATGTCTACCCTGCCTACTCTCACTCTATGCTCTGGTTCAGGAGAGAGGGTAGTCCCATACCTCCCCTGCCCGTGGTACCTGTATTCTGACAATGTGCATCTGGATCAGTTGGATATATTCCGGAAGACTTTGCACTATTGCATACAGTGGCCTCGGCATGCAAGCGGAGTATCGCGAAGCAGAACAAAGGAATTGGTACGAAAGTTGAGTGGAAGTTTGGGACCATTGATGGATGTGTTTATAGAGATATCATCGAAGATGTGCTGATGTGGCAACATCAGAGGCCAAGAGTGGAGCGAGATCATTGGCATCGGAGTCCGGGGATCTGTGGCCCGCTGACTCGTCCGAGAGCATTCGCAAGGAGAATTCTCACGGACCTCTTATCGATGGAACGCGATGAGCGACAGCAGGAGGAAGACCGGAGGACCGAAGACTGGAGGTCACCGGACACTCAACACTTAGCGTAATCTTTCAGTAGATCAGCTGGTAGAGCATACAGTAATATTTATATCGGTAGATCTCTAATATTTCTAAATGGTTTGATCTCATTCTTGTTTCAGCCATTTTTCTGGCTAATCCACTTGAGTTCCAGCTAACTGAACCAAGCAATTCAGGGTTGTGTGTGTACTAACCGAGTACAATATCCAGGTGTGTGACGTAGATCTATATCAGGGACCACACACGTGTTTCGCCTTTGAGTGTAACTTCTTGACCAGATTTCAAGAGGCTTGAAGACTGCATCAAAATATTCAAGAGATTGGGATTCTAACACTATGTAGTATGCACAGGTTTTAACTCCAAGAGGCATTTGCTATCATCATGTGCATGCTTAGATTAGAATCTAATTTCTCACACATCAGGAATTTCTTTTCCTGAACCTTTTTATCCTTAAATTAAGGAGATTTTGTGTTAAGCTACATCGCATAGATTCACAAAAAGATCCATAAAATGAGGTTGGAGCATTGCATTGGAATTCTAACCACGCCATGTTGATTTAGGAAATCATTGTATTTATCACTCACTCGAACAGACCATACCCTTTATAGAATGACATTCTAATCATGGAATCTCTTGTTTAAAGTGTATATTATTTTAATTATTTTTCATAAAGGCGAACCAGTGGGTGCTTTTGGTCAACATCATTTTTTGGTGTTAGTGATGAATTCCAACAAGATCAGAATTTTCCATCCACCTTCTTTTATTTGTAACATTGGGCTTCTTTTTATTTCTTAAAAATTAGTTTTTTTCTCATACATTTAAGAAATATGGATGGAATACAATGATGAAATCGGGATGCCAAATTGCGATGTATTAACATTGATCATTCTTGGATTCAACTAAATGTTTGAGTTTTATGTACAAGGTTCCTTCAAGGGTAAGGGATTTTATCAAATATGATTAAACATTAATTGTAAGCAACATAATATCGCTTAATGGATTGAAAAAATCATGCATCAATTTTTAAGCATTTTCAAACATTTGTTGAGCACTTTTTGGGGCTTTGTTCTGAATCCTACATGTTGTGGCATGTGTAAATGATGTAAATACACATGCCAAAGCTCACTCTAGAACCATATCGTGAAAGAAATGTTTTCAATACAATTGAAATCATAATGGAACATATGAATTATGAACGCTTTAAAGCACATAAATTATTGTCCATGGGGCCTACCAAATAAATCTTTCATTTTTGTTTATATATTACCCGCCATGTCTTCTGTAAAAAGAAACTATGTAATGTGGTTCTTTTTCACTAGTATGGAGATTAAACTATGCAATCCTGATTTGGGTGATGAGATTGACATTTCCACGAGATGAACTAGTCCTACTGCTTAAGGTAGGAGTACAAGCAATTCTGGCAACCATGTTTTTTTCTGGATATATAATACATTTTGAACGCATTACTTTGACATGAATAACAAAAAAATCTTGTGCAATGTTTTTTTATGATATGCCATTATAAAAACCTTTTATTTTTTATTTCTTTCTTCCTCCACATTGTCTTTCATTTTTTCCGTGTAAATGGTTGTCATGTGAATCATATAACACTAGTAAGATCATTTCTTCAACATGCGCATGCCCGAGAGGCGTTTTTTTTTTTAGGATAACCCTATAGATTTTTTTTTTATAATTATCTTCAGAGTCCCATTTAAGAAATTTTACATTATATAAGACAATGATCATCTTTTACTCTTTTAATTTACAAGTAATTTTCCATCATTTATTTGATTTATCTCTTCATAAGGATTTGATGTATGCATTCTTTATGCTTGAGCATGGAAGAATTATCTAAAACTGTTGGGATTCACCTTAACATCTCACTAGATGTACATTCATCTTATTAAAGTACACCAGCACGCTATATGAAAGCATGTACATGTGAAATTCACATAAAGTTGGATGCAAATCAAAATCTTAATGGTGTATCCTTTGTTGGATTGTGCTCCTTTTCATTTCATGCCAAATGAGCACAAACTTTTCAGGAATATACAAGGCATTTTAAGTCTATAGAGAGTGTTAGGATATTATCTTACCCATTTTTAAGAATAAATTGTGTGACATTGCAAGAATTTGAAGTACAATTTTGAAGTATGGTGGAGGATGGATTAAAATTTATGCAATGTCTGTGAAACATCAACCTTTTCATAACCACCAATCTCGATGCACCAAACATTTTGCTACATAACATCCCATTCTTGCATTGGCCACATGCAATCTCTATTTCAGAACAGAATTGAAAACAAGGTTGTGTGGCCTTGGTGCGTACAATGAACAACCAAATGGGAATTTTACATTGTTCCAATGGAGGAGAAAATTCATATTTAACTAGAAAACATATGCAATTTTCTCCACCAAAAATAGTGATATGTTTCATGCGGTATATGATGGGCACATTGTCACCCAAAAACAGAAGTTATGTGAGCACCACAGTACGTCATAGTTAGTCTGCTTTATCCACAATGTTTCACTTCTTGCTTTTGCAGGTGGGAACATCATTCATGCAAGTGATTCAAGTTATGAGGGTTGTTTAGCCAATTTGTCAATAACGAATGGGAACTAAAGAAAGATAATGAAGTTCTCAAATTATAAGACTTTAATCATGGGAATTTATAAGGATTCAGGGCTTGCAACCGTTGTCTTGATAAGGGGTAGTTTGCTGAATTGTGAAATATCCCTTGATATTAGAGTAAGTTAGTACTAGGGATAAAAAGGGAAGAACACGCAAAATTCACTGCCCAAGAAAGGAAGTACCCCTAGATTATATGTGATGTTAAAATTTTGATTTGACTTCGTGGTCTAAAACTGAAAGCCCCCTTTATTTCACTGTGACTGTTTTTTTAATTATTTTAAGGTTTTAAATATGTAGAATGCTGTATAAAATTCATTTTCAGTCGTGGCTACCATGGCTTCCCTATACGTTCTTAGAAAGATGTATGATGTCTTGGAGGAGGCTGGAAGGAAGATGGGCATGGTCTTGAACATTAGTACATATTTTCTATACCCCCAGCTGATTGCTACTTTCGTGTTCACAAATAATGATTTCCTTGTTTTTTATGCAAAGCCCTCCAAAAAGCAAGATCTATCTCACCATGATCTGTGCATCTTGATCATGCGTTTGAAGGTAGTTTTTTAAGTAACTTGGTTAAATTGGTAGAAACACACCCAAACATCATCACCTACCTTCCTGCGTCTGCGCTCTACCACCGCAGTTACTGCATTAGTAATATAACATACATCATTTATCGCTACAGCTTCTTCCATCGCATATGAATATGCTTTTTTTAACAATTCAACTTGATATCACTTAGGGATACTTCAGTAAACTGATAGGAACTGGTGTCCATTTGTCTTTTTTTTTTAATCTTTTTGTTACAACAATCCTGTGTGAATCTCCTCTAAATGTTGTGCAATCTGGATACTGTCACTAATGTTTTTGGAGCCCTCATAAGTGTGCAGTAGGAGATAACGCTAGGCCAGCAGTGAAAATGGATTGACGGGCGGGAATGTGTTGGCTTCCTCCAGAAATGGCAGCTGTACAAAAATCAATTGGCGAGAATGTGTCAGGAAAAATTCTCTATCTATCGCAGTCCAATGAGAACTGATGGCTGAAATTCAATCTGTGACGACGATCAAATGTGAGCAGAGTTGGGGTACGGCTGGTAAACTCTGGAATGCATCGTTGGGCCTCCTCAACAATGGATTCCAGCGATGAACAGTAGGACCTTTCCATGGTGTTTGAGCCTTATGGTTCGTCCACATGGCTCGGCCCTCCACGTCAATTCATCCGGAATAACTTGTTTCTTCCCTTGCTCAGCGATCCTGGCGGGCCCCACATGGCACACCAATGGCTGAACAGAATCTTCTCAACAATCCCCGTTTCCACCAATGATGTGTGAACGTCCATAGTTGGAAGCTCAATGCTCGCCCGTAGATGGAAATAAGTCAATCTGGACCTGACCGCCTGCATCGCTCTCCTGGCTGGCGGTGAAGATCATGAGTATGCAGGGAGAGGTGTTTGGACTAGGAAATTCCTCCAAAAAAAGGTGCAAAGAACTGTCCGATAGTGCTCAATGATTGATTCCAGCATTTACCAGCCGCACCCTTGATGCTCATGTTGTGTTTGACACCGTCGTCTGGGCGAAACCCGTTCGGCCAGACTGAGGGCTTGTTCCAGACTCGCCGGAGTCCGGTGCGGCAGAGAGTGTGGGGGTTTAGGGACTGCCACAGAACCTGCCGCAAGGACTCCGGCGGACCCTGCCGTGGGCTGCCATGGAGGGTTTCCCGCAGTTTCAAAGGAATGGGACCTCATTTCGTGGAAACCTGCCACATGCGGCAGGTACTGTCGACCTTCCAGAACTGGGTTGACATGGGTACGAACGTTCCAGGGTGGACGTGGGTACGAACGCTTAAAGCGTTTCAAAATTCAAATGTGAGTGAACTCATTGAAATATCGATCGCTAAAATCTGGCCGCTACCTGAAAGAAAACACTTGCGCAGAAGTCTGCGGCAGGCCGCAAAGCCACAAACAAGTGGCTTTGCAGCAGCTGCGGCAGGCCGCAAAACTGGGGAGTAGTCGCGTGAGCCAATCAGAACACACACTCCAGAACTCACCGCTTTGCGGCGGATTGCGGCCAGTGTCAAGAACGTGCTTCTTTTCCCGCGCTTCAAAACACCACTCGCACATTTTTCGCAAAGCTTTGACCTCTCGTCACAGTCCTCGCCAAAATTTCGGGCACTGTTGACCCTTTGCTGGAAGACTTTCTCCCGAGGAAATTCCCTGCCGCACTGGACTCCAGCGCGTCTGGTACAAGCGCTGATATTGACTCTGGAAGCGGACGAGCACGCCGCATTCCAGACGCGGGGTGGTTCAAGATTGGTCGCTGAATTTTGTGCCAAGTTGGAAAGAATCAGACCTTTCAGTCTTCGGCTTGAAAATCTATCCACGGCTTTGTCTTTCCAACAATCCACACAGATAGGGCCAAAATTACTAAGAAAAATCCTCTTCGGACTGTGGCGGAGTTTGAGGCCATTACAAGAATAACACAACAGATACAGCACAACAGACCTTATACTATAGTCCGAAGCTTCCAAAATGGAGCGCAACAGACCCAATACTACATAATTCTATGTAATCCTCTTGGTTTTTTTCATTTAGGTTCCGCATAATAGCACCTTGATCCAAGAATTGGGGAATGTCTACACCTAACACATAACTGAAACCATTTGAGTGGTGGATCTCAAACAAACAAACAAGTTCGCATTAGATTGATGTTAACCTGAATCTGCTAGTACTCTTGACATAGCATAGTGTCAAAAAACATGTTTCCAGCTATAGGTCCAACTGAACTATCTTGTTTGCATTGCATCATATGATAAATGTAAACGATGTTATGTTCACACATACCTTTTTAGCTTTCAATATCGGTATAGAAACAATTCATTTGTCAAAGCATCTATTAGAGGCAAAAGGCCATTTTAGAATTAACAATGGGAAAAAACATAGACCCTTAAGTGGTGAAATCCAACAAGAGTGTATGTGTAGTTGCCTCTACATCCTTGGCTCAGAAACATAAGGCAAGGAACGGTCGGGGTGGTGATGGGGAACTAGGTTGAAACATGCATCATATCCTGACTGTTCCATGTGTAACAACCTCATGCAAATACAAATTTAGTCCTGTTCTAATGATGAAGGAAGTTTGTCTTGATGTTTTTAAATCACGACACTTCCCTTGCCCCAAATTCAACAAAATGTTTTTACTTGAAGCAACCTATAATTCATTTTCATTCTTTCATGCTGACCAGTCAAGATGATGACCATCAAATAAAAAATCACACCATACGATTGTGGAATGTTTTTTAATCCTATGTATTATGAATTCATACCCCATTTCTTTGCACCATCTTAATATTTTCCAAAATACTATTAAAAGGCTACACCCATCATCATGTAAAGCATGCAATAAATAGTTTTTAAGGGTTCATTTGTGAGATCTTTTTATCTACAAGACCCTCCCATCATGTTCACACATAGCTTAGCATGTTGATTTTTTTATCTCTAGACGTCATCTGCAATGAGGTGCCCTATTTTTCTGGCACACGTGGGGCCATATCTGAGTGGTGGGGGGGGCATTCTGGTGTTTTTCCACATTTTACAAATCCAGCTCGATGTGGAGCTCACCTCCGCTTGAGCACCGATGCGAGGAGGAGGAGGAGGGGGGGAGCGAGCACATCAATTTGCGCTGGCGTGTGGAGCACGCCAGCGCAGGGGGGCTGTTTTGCTGGAAAGTATGAGCGTGCATTCTCACCATGTAATGCGAGATTACATGTCACTCTCGTGGCGAGTGGCATGACGGTCAGCCTACCTGCCAAGGGGCTATTTTGGAGGCAAGCCTCTGACAACGTGCACGATAAACGGCGAGAGAAAAACGAGTGACAACGACTATCCGACGCTTACACTGCTTCTAGTGATGTGCACAAGAGGGTGACCGCACCCACCATCGGGAGGCGGTAAGCTAACATGCCTGCTCATTGAGAGACAAGACGGAATGTCGATCTGGATGATCGACGGCCCAGCACTTCTCGCACTGGGCATAAGGTCCAAGTAGAGCACCAGGTTTAGGTGTAAGTAGAGCACTGGGTTGAGGAACAAGTAGCTTGTTGTAGCACATTAGGAGAGTAGTAGGCAAGGGCCAGGAGTAGCCGGCCGAAGAGTATAAATACCTTGTACATTTCTCATTGTAATTAACCTGTGTTTTTCTAGTGCTGGCTTCCATGCTATCTCTGAGTATGTCTTTCAGCTGCAACTGTGCTCTCCACACATAAGGGATCAATCTCCAAAGATCACACACTCTCACATCTGGTATCAGAGCTAGAGCCACACGTTGGGCGGAAGCGTTGGCAGAGCTTTTCCAACTTCAAGGAGCAAAAGGCACGCACTACGTTGAACAACGTCGAGGCTGATTGAGAGGGAGATTTTGGGACCAAAAGTTGAAGCCAACGCACGAGCCAATCTTTGGAAATTTTTCTATATTTCTAGAGGATTCACACAGCGTACCGTATGCATGTGGGAGATGAAAAGTGACTCCCACAAACTTCAAATATGTCAAATTTTCTTCCAAGACTGCTGAATTACTACAAAACTTGTTCAATTGCTGTCAAAACGCTGCCAAGTATATTATAGGGATCTCCAACGGCCAGAAATCATCAAGATCTATGGAGCAAATCGTAGAGCAGTCGTGATTCCTCAACTGGAGATTAAGTGGCTCAATATGCACATGGCTGACCTACAGCATGGGACCGATGCTGCCCAGGCTCAGGAGGCCCGGTCAACGAGTCCGCCAAGACCAAAGCCATAGGCTCTGGAACCGTTAAATCCCTCAGTCAAGGGTGTGAGCATACAAACCTGGTTGTCCATGATGAATAGGTACTTTGGGGCTTTGTGTCACCCTCTAGAAGACAATGTTGTGCGTGTGTCATTCACGGTGACACTCCTACGTGGAGCAGCGTTGGAGTGGCGGAGGTAGATGAATATGCTGGCCACTCAAAGTGGGGATGGGAACTCAGCTGTACGACATGTTGTGTTGTGGCAGCCGGGAACGGGACAAGCTGATGCGCGTGTGCCGACGACATGGGAGAATTTTTAGCAAGCCATCAGGATTGCTTTGATCTCGTGAATGCCTCCATGGTCGCACGTAACAAGTTGAAGCAGCTGAAGTAGATTGGCTCGGTGGAGGAGTACACACGTCGTTTCTTGGTATTGTGCTCGAAGAGCGACGACATGAGCAAGCCAAAGATGGTGGACAAAAACTACGATGGTTTGAAGGCAGAGATTGAGCGTGCGCTGACACTATGTGGAATCATGGAGTTCTAGGTGATGGTGGTGACTGCTGAGCACGTTCACCCACTATGCTTCCATCGAGGGGGTTGACATGAGAAGCAAAACAATTTCTAGTGTCGATCACAACACCAATAAGCCGACTCTATGGAGATTAACATAATGCAAGGAAGCCAGTAGCAGAGCAAGCCATGTGGTGGGAACTGTTGGATCTGTAAGAAGCTTGGGCACAATAAGAAGGACAACAAGAAGAAGTAATAGGGAAACGGTAACCAACAGTGAGTGGCGGAAGGCCAAATTCTGGGAAGACTTCGTCCGCATCAGGAAACACCAGCCATGAAATTCTTGCAAAAATGAGGGAGCTGTTAAGTGTATTGCTATGGAGCAAAGGAAGCAGTAGCGTTCCGGGAATCCTTCTTAAAGCAGAAATCTCATCGGCTGGTTTTACAAATGGCGAGTGACACCAGATTTACCAGTAGATTAAAGAATTGCTGGATTGCAATACAACTCGTTCATTCTTCAGTGACGAGCTCGTGAAAAGGCTGAAGCTTACACGGCAACCTAGAAAGCCAACTAAGGCCAATTTGGTGCAAGGGGAGCTAGAGTGCGGGTTGCCTCTGAAACCTTTGAGGGCCCATCTGGGCAAGCTGTCATAGAAGGTGAACTTGTGCACGTGACTGATGGATGCCTATGATGCCATTCTTGGATGTGACTGGTTGCGCCAGTGGAATCCTGTTGTGGATTAGGTGTGTAGCCAGGTGAAGGTGAAGAAAACCAAAGAGAAAATAGTTTTGTCCATTGTGGGCAGAGGAAAATAACTCCAAGGCAGGCAAGGTGCCGCCCTTGACTTACGTGCATCAAAAGTAATGTCAGCACAAGGGGGACCAAGTGTACCTTGTGTGGGTGTGGCAGAAGGCAAAAGCTAAAGAGGTGGAAGTGTTGGCAGCACAGGTGAAGCAAAAAAAAGGAGAGTAGAAGAATGTACCAGAGGCAGACCTATCGGAAGGCATCAAGGGATTGTCAGATGGCTATGGTGACGTGTTTCCTACTAAGCTGCCAAAGGGATTACCACCGAAGAGGGATATTGACCACAAAATTGAGCTGATTTTGGGAGCAAATCCAACAATGTGGGCTGCTTCTCACATGAGCGATAATGAACTCGGTAGGATGAAGAAGCAGTTGGAGTAGCTAATGGGGCACAATTTCCTTAGGCTTTCGGTGTCACCCTACACTGAACCCATCCTCTTTGTGAAGAAGAAGACATAAGAGTTATAGATGTGCGTGGACTATCGTGCATTATACGATGTAATGATCAAGGAATGGTTCCCGCTGCCAAGGGTCAAGGAGTTGTTTGACCACTTGAGGGGAGCATAATACTTTCGTAAGATCAACTTGCGCTCGAGGTACTATCAGATCCAGATTGCAGAGCAGGATGTGGATAAGATGATGTTTAGAATGCGGTATGTCCATTTTGAGTACCTTAAGATGTCATTTTGGTTGACCAACACTCTTGCAACGTTCATGAGCAATATGAAAAAGATCTTCCACCCTCACTTGGACCAATTCGTGGTGGTTTTCCTTGATGATATCCTCATCTAATCCTAAAATTGTTGATAATCCTAAGATTATCAACAAAATTTGCGGTAGGTGTTGGACATTCTTCAGGAAAAGAAGTTGTTTTCTAAGCTCTCAAAGTGTGAGTTCATGAAAAGGGAGGTGGAGTTCCTTAAACACATCGTGAGCGGCAAGGATCTTTGCATACACCCAAAAAAGGTGGAAGCAGTGAACTAGTGGCCGATACCCAAGTGCGTACGTGACATCCAAATCTTCCTGGGGTTTGTCAACTACTACTGGGAGTTCATCTAAGGGTACGCAGAGAAGAGTGCATCACTAACCTAGCTTCTCAGAAAGGATCACTAGTGGGAATGGGGTGAGAAGGAGTGGAGGAGCTTTAAGTAGCTCACGTCTATTATGTGTGACATTCTGGTGCTGGTGCATCCAGATTCATCCAAAGAGTATGTTATGGTGACAGATGCAAGTGACTTTGCCATTGGGGCGGTGTTGATGCAAGATCACAAAAAGGGGCTGCAGCTAATTGTGAACGCGTCTCGTAAGTTGCAAGGTGTGTAGCCAAACTACGTAATCTATGTGAAGGAAATGTTGGCGGTGATCCATGCCTTCAAGCACAGTAGGTGCTACCTCGAGTTGCAACGCTGCATGGTCTTCATGGATAATTATGCCTTGAAGTACATGAAGACATAGCCGTGTCAAAAGAATGGAGCAGGTTGATTGAGTGATGAGAGAAGAGGGCATAAGCAGTGAGGGTTGTAGAAGCACAGAAGATTAATGAAGACGGCAAGGAGAATAAGTGCACTCTAGGAAGTTAGTCATAGCATCCGGAAAGGAGCATCCTGGCTCAAGGCAGAGTAGTGAAATAGATAGATGAATGGTGAGAGAAAGTTGGAGTAGAGTGTGTAATCTTGATGGATCAAGTGGTGCAATCAGGAGGACTGAGTGAGAGAACAAGAGTGATAGAGCGGATAATTGCAAAGATATGAGCAGGGCGTGGATGGCGACAGAAGAGTGGGCAATTAGCAAGTAGAGTGAAGGCACGGTGGCAAAGCTGAAGAACCAAAGGTGAACAAGATGCAAAGACTATTCTGAATTAAACTCAAGGGAACAAAAATCTTTGGTATGTACAAGCAGAACAGGACAAAACAGCAAGGCAACGGCTTCTTTTTGCTAGCCGGACGTGGGTGATACATATTGCGTTTTTAGCGGATGGCTTGACTGGCAGTTCAACGGTCATAGAGCCGATCAACCATTGGTCAAGTTGGTTCGATGACGAGCCAAAACAGTTATTGAGGACTTGGTGCATCTCGAGAGATGACCCTTCTCGCTACCAGATCTATATTCTTGACAAGCTGAACCTCAGTCGTTGGTAGACTCACTAGATGGAGTTCTTGGAAAGAAATTTTGACTACAAGATCTAGTACAAGCTTAAGAAGGTGAATTCCATAGACCTTCAGTTGAGGAGGCAAGACTTGAGCCACAATACCATCTCAGTGCTGCTGGGATCTCCAGTCATGCATAGCCAGTTCAAGCACGGCTATGGCGTACACGGGGAGTTCATGAGGGGTGCGTTGAAAGACAACATAAGAGATGGAGTGTATTGGCAAAGGGGGCAAGAGCAAAAGATTGTCGTGCTAGACTGTGTGCCCTTGAAGCAGTTTCGAATGGAGGAGGCACATGATGCCCACTACTCGGGCCACTTCGGCTTCGACAAGACGCTCAAAGCCTTGGCATGCCAATAGTGGTGGTATTCAATGGTGACTGATTGCAAGAGGTTGTAAGCAGTTGTGATGTGTGCCAACGCATCAAGGCGCTGAGGACCAAGCCACCAGGGGAGCTGCAACGATTGCCTATACCAGAGAGGTCATTAACAGATATCTTGCTTGACTTCATCGACAGATTGCCTATGACACACTAGGGCAATAATACGGTGTTGGTGGTGGTGGATTGATTCTCCAAGATGGAACATTTCATTGCCTCTCCTCAGAGCATCACGGCTGCTGGGACAGCTCAACTCCTCCTTAGTCATGTCATCAAGCTATACAAAGTGCCATAGTTGATGGTTTCGGATCGTAGTCCACGCTTCACTATGCGGTTCTGGAGAGATCTCATAGGGAAGCTAGGCACGCAGGTGCAGTTGATCACTCCATACCACCCACAGAGCAGTGGGCAGATAGTGCGCATGCACCAGACTTTGGAGTAGCTGTTATGGAGAATGGTCCCACCGGATGGAGAGTGTTGGGAGGAGAATCCTGGAGTGTCTGAGTTTGCCTACAACTTAGAGGTGTCACCTTCAACAGGGACATCACCGTTTGAGGTGGTTTATGGCCACCAGCCACTTAGCTTAGTCGCACTTGCTATGGCAAAATCTCTTCCGACAGTGCAGCAGATTGTTGATGGGTTTTCCACCACGTGGGACGTGGTATAACAACAACTGTTGAAGGCATACAAGGAGTAATGATAGCAGGCTGATAAGCATTGATCTGTGGAGGAGTTCCACATGGGCGATCAGGTGATGTTGAATTTTGCCAACTTACAACTGTCGAGAGTCATAGCCCAAAGCTTAAGCCGCAATTGGTGAATTCCTTCCACATTCAAAGAAGCAGTCGGCCATGCCTTACAAGTTGGCACTCCCAACTCACTACAATACCCATCTAGTATTCCATATCTCTTTGCTTCATGCCTATCGCGACCCCAGCACTTCTTCAATTGCAGGACAACTCCACCTTGTACTATCCAGGTTGAAGGAAGTCAGAAGTTTGAGATGGAGAAGACTCTAGCGGACCACCAAAGGGGACATTGGCATGAGTTTCTGGTGTAGTGGAAGGGGTACACAGTTGAGAACAACTCATGTGAACCACAGGTCAAGTTCAATGTCGGAGGTACCAACACTGTTCTGTAGGAGTCTTGTCGACACTTGGGGACGTTACGCCTCCAACAGGGGGGTTGAATATAATGAGGTGCCCTATTACTCTGGCATACTTGGGGCCCTATAAAAGTTGGGGGGGCATTCGGGTGATTTTCCACTTTTTGTAAATTCAGCCCGCAGTCAAGCTCAACTCCGCTCAACCGCCGATGCTAGGAGGAGAAGGGGGAGTGAGCGCATTAATTCGTGCCAGCATGTGGAGAACACCGGCATAGGGGGTGTTTTGCTCGCAACTCTGAGCATTGTTTCCGAACAAGAACGTGAGATTATGTGTTACACTCATAGTGAGTGGCCTGACAGTCACGCTACCTACCGAGGGGATGTTTCTTAGGCAAACTCGCGAAAACATGCGCGGTCAATGGTGGGAGCAAAAATGCTGACAACAACCGTGCGAGGGTCATCGTTCTTCTAGGGGCATGCGCAAGAGGGCGACCAAACCCACCATCGGGAGGCTTCGAGCTAACGCGGTGGCTTACCGAATGACAAGACGGACAATCGATTTGGACGATCAACAGCCCAAAACTTCTCGCACTAGGCATTAGGTGCAAGTAGAGCATCAGGTTCGGGTGCAAGTAGAGCACTCGGTTCAGGAGCAAGTAGTTTGTTGTAACAAGCTAGGAGACCAATAGGGAATATATCTTGACTATCTCCAAGTCTATCTTTTCGCTGCAACTATGCTCTCCACACATAAAGGATTAAACTTCAGAGAGCATACACTCTCGCATCTGGTATCAAAGCTAGAGCCACGCATTGAGCAGAAGCACTACGAGAGCTCTTCAAAATTCAAGGAGCGAAAGGCACAGAATACATCGTACAATGTTGAGGCTGATTGAGAGGGAGATTTTTGGACCACAATTTGAAGCCAACGCACAAGGAAATCTCAGGAAATGTTTTGTATATTTCCATAGCGTTCACACGACCTACTGTGTGCGTGTGGGAGATGACATGTGACTTTCACGCACTTCGAAGACGTCACACTTTCATACAAGACTACTGAATAATCAGCAAAAGTTTTTTATTACAGTCGAAATGCTGCCAAATGTTTTCTAGGGATCTCCAATGATCCCTGAAAAAATATCGAAATCCATGAAGTAGGCCCTACAGCAGATCCTCGAGCAGCTGAGAGCCCTCAAGCTGGAGAATGAGTGGCCCAGTCGGCAGATGGCTAACCTATGGGATGGGACTAAAGTTGGACAGGTTCGGGCGGCCCGGTCAAGGAGTTTGCCAAGACCAAAGCCAAAGGTTTCGAAACTGTTCAATCTCTTTGTCAAGGGTGCGAGCGTATGGACCTGGTTGTTTGTGATGAACAAGTACTTTGAGGCTCTGGGTTACCCTCGAGGTGAGGATGTTAAATTCTAAGGCTCGAGGGCTTGCAACCATGCGGCTTGATAAGGCACGGTTTGCTGAATTTTGACATATTCCTTGATATTTGAGTAAGGCATTACTAGGGCTACAAAGGGAAGAACAAGCAAAGAAAGGAAGTGCCCCAAGATTATGTGCGATGTGAAAATTGTGACTTGACTTCGTGGCCTAAAAATTGAAACCCCCTTTATTGCACTGTGAACATGTTTTTGGCAGTTCTTTCACAGTTTTCAACATGTGAAATGTTGTTTAGATTTCGTTTTCAGTCGTGGCTACCATGGCTTCGCTATATGTTGTTAGCAAGATGTATGATGTCTTGGACGAGGCTGGAAGGATGATGGGCATGGTCTAGAACATTAGTACATATTTTCAATACCACCAGCTGGTTGTTACTTTCTTGTTCACAAATAATGCTTTCCTTGTTTTTTATGGAAAGCCCTGCAAAAAGCAAGATGTATCTCACCATGGTATGTGCATCTTTATCATGCGTTTGAAGGTATTTTTAGGTAACTTGGTTAAATTGGTAGAAACACTTAAACATCCCTCCCTGCGGCTCCGATTTAGCACTACAATTGCTGCATTAGTGATATAGCATACATCGTATATCGCCGCATCTTCGTAACCCATCGCTTATGAATATGCTCCTTTCTAATAATTGAACTTACTATCGCTTGGGGATACTTCGGCAAGCTGATAGTAAGTGGTGTCCATTTGTCTTTTTATATCTTTTTGTTTCAACAATCCTATGTGAATCTCCTCTAAATGTTGTGCAATCTGGATAATCTACATAATTGACGGCCAAAGTTCAATCTGTGACTAAGATCGAAAGTGAGCAGAGGCTTTGTTTTATTCCGCTGGAAGCTCAAATGTTGGGCCCATCTGAGCTGTGCAACCGCAGTTTGCAAAATCTCCTGTGACAAATCTGTTCAAATAATTCCGTTTGTCGGTGAATGTCGTCGGTCGCATGTTCACAAGGTCGGCCAAGGTCACCGCTGAACACAAGGAAAATCCGTTATCACGATCTCGTCGTGCGTCCTTACCGCGCAAGTGGGACCACATGGCTGTGTGGCTTCGCATCCAAAATTTGATGCGCATGTTGTGTTTGACACCGTCGTCTGGGCGAATCCAGCTCGGTCAGACGGATATCGACTCTGAAAGCGGACGAGCACGCCGCATCCCAGACGGGAGGTGCTTCAAGATTGGTCGCTGATTTTCGTGCCAGGTTGGAAAGCGTCGGACCTTTCAGTCTTCGGCTTGAAAATCCATCCACGGCTTTGTCTTTCCGACAATCCACACAGATAGCGCCGAAATGTACTAAAACGAAATCCTCTTCGGACTGTGGCCGAGTTCTAGGCCATTACGAAAATAACATAACAGGTACAACACAACAGACCTTATACTACAGTCCGCGGCTTCCAAAATGGAGCGCAACAGACCCAATACAACATAATTCTATGTGATCCTCTTGGTTTTTTTCATTTAGGTTCCGCATAATGGCACCTTGATCCATAAATTGGGGAATGTGTACAGTTAACACATAACTGAATCCATTTGAGTGGTGGCTCTCGAATGAACAAGTTCGCATTAGATTGATGTTAACCTGAATTTTGCTAGTAACATTGACATTACATAGTGTCAAAAAACATGTTTCCAGCTATAGGTCCAACTGAGCTCTCTTTTTGCATTGTATGATACGATAAATGCAAAAGATATTATGTTCACACATGAATTGTGAGCTTTTAATATAGGTATAATAACAATTCATGTGTTAAAGCATCTATTAGAGGCAAAAGCCCGTTTTAGAATGAACCGTGGGACAAAACGTAGAACCTTCAGTGGTGAAATCCAAGAAGAGTGTATGCGTAGAGGTTTCTCTATCTTTGGCTCAGAATCGCAAGGCAAGGAACGGTCATGGTGGTGATGGGGAACTAGGTTCGTGCATCATATCCTAAATGTTCCATGTGTAACAACCTCGTGCAAATACGAATTTAGTATTGTTCTAATGATGAATGGGGTTTGTCTTGATGTATTCACAATCAGGACACTTCCCTTGCCCCAAATCTAAAAAGGGTTTCGCTTGAAGAAACCTACAATTCATTTTCATTCTTTCATGCAGACCAGTCAAGATGATGACCATCAATTCAAAAAGCACACCATACGATTGTGAAATGTTTTTGAATCCTCAAAATGCGACATATTATGAATTCATCTTGCATTTCTTGACACCGTCTTAATATTTTCCAAAACATTATTTAAAAGTTACACCCATCATCATATAAAGCATGTAATAAATAGTAAGGGTTCATATGTGAGATTGTTTTATGTACAAGACCCGCCCATCATGTTCACACATAGCTTAGCATGTTGATTTTTTATCTCTATATTTCATCTATAATTATGTGCCCTATTTTTTTGGCACACTTGGTGCCACATCTGAGTTGGGGGGGCATTCCCCTATTTTTCCACTTTATATAAATTCAGCTCGAGGTCGAGCTCACCTCCGCTCGATGTGAGGAGGAGGTGGAGGGGGAGCGAGTGCATCAATTTGCACTTGCGTGTGGAGCACACCAGCGTAAGGGGTGTTTTTCCTACAACTACGAACACGTTATGCGAGATAACATGTCACACTCGTGGCAAGTGGCGTGACGGTCACGCTACGTCCGAGGGGCTATTTTGGAGGCAAGGCCCCGACAATGTGCACGGTCAACGGCAGGAGCAAAACTGATGACAACAACTATGCGGCGGTTGTTGTGCTTTTGGTGATGTGCGCAAGAGGGCGACCGCACCCACCGTTGGGAGGCGTCAAGCTAACGCGTTGTCTTGTTAAGACACAAGACGGACTGCCGATCTGGACGATCGACAGCCTAGCACTTTTTGCACTGGGTAGTAGGTGCAAGTAGAGCACCAGGTTCATGTGCAAGTAGAGCACTGGGTAGAGGAACAAGTAGCTTGTTGTAGCAAGTTAGGATAGTAGTAGGCAAGGGCCAGGAGTAGCCGGCCGCAGAGTACAAATACCTTGTACAACTCTCATTGTAATTAACATGTGTTTTTCTGTTGTTGGCTTCCAAACTATCTCTAAGTCTATCTTTCCGCTACAACTGTGCTCTCCACACATAAAGGATTAATTTCCAAAGGGTACACACTCTCACATGTGGAATCAGGGCTAAAGCCACACGTTGGGTGGAAGTGCTGGTGGAGCTCTTCCAACTTCAAGGAGCGGAAGGCATGGATTACGTCGAACGACATTGAGGCTGATTGAGAGGGAGATTTTTGGACCAGAAGTTGAAGCCAACGCACGAGCTAATCTCTAAAAAAAATTCTACATTTCTAGAGCATTCACACAGCCTACCGTATGCATGTGGGAGACAACAAGTGACTCTCATGCACTTCAAAGATGTCAGATTTTCATCGAAGATTGTCAAATTACTGCCAAAACATTTAAATCGCTATGGAAACACTGCTTATTTTTATACAAATCTCCAACGGCCAAAAATCACCTTCATCCATGGAGTAGGCTTTGTAACACATCGTAAAACATATGTGAGTCCTCAAGCTTGATATTGAGTGGCTTAATTGGCAGGTGACTTACCTACGAGATGGGACTAACGTATGATAGGCTTGGGTGACCCGGTCAAGGTGTCCCCCAAGACCAAAGCCAAAGGCTCTAGAATCGTTCAATACCTCACTCAAGGGTGTGAGCATAGAGACCTAGTTCTCCACAATGAATAGGTACGTTGGGGCTTTGGGTCACTCTCTTAAGGAAAATGTTGTGCGTGTGTCTTTTGCAGTGACACTCTTATGCGGAGTAGTATTGGAGTGGTGGAGGCAGCTAAATATGCTGGCCACACAAGGTGGGGATGGGAACGCAGCTGTACTACATGTTGTGTTGTGGCAGCCGGGCACGGGACAAGCTCAAGCGCGTGTTTGGACGACACGGGAGAAGTTTAAGGAAGCCATTAGACATTGATGTGGTCTCGCGAATGTCTTCATGGTCGCACGCAACAAGCTAAACTAGCTGAAGTAGATTGGTCTGATGGAGGAGTACACATGTTGTTTCTTGGCGTTGTGCGCGAAGATCGTCAACATGAGCAAGCCAAAGATGATGGACAACAACCATGACAGTTTGAAGGTAGAGATTAATTGTGCACTGGAACTAAGTGGAACCATCGAGTTCCAGGTGATGGTGGCCACTGCTGAGCTTGTTGACACACTATGCTTCCATCGAGGGGGTTGACGTGGGAAGCAAGCCACAAGCCGGAAGACTTGTGGTGTCTGATGCCCTCAATCAGAGAGGATTCCTTCTTCTATGGAGGCAATTCAAGAGAGAAGAGACGCTTACTGATGTGAGGGAAGTGACAACTTGCTCCCTAGTTGGCTTAAGACTGACGTGTAGGAAGATTGGTGGTGTTCGATATCCCGACTCTAGGTGACGTTCTATTGTTTCTGCAAATGAGGTAGAGGCGGTGTGAGAAGGTGACTCAAGAGGATGATGTAAGATAAAGAGAGGAAATACGGTAGGATATGATGATAATGTAGTTGAATTAGATAGAGCAAGAAGAGACAACTGCGGTAAGCATAAAGGGAGTGGAAAAGAAAGGCGTTGTTGGAGGCGGATGCCATGATCAAGAGGTTACTATACCACCAAGTCACTGGGGTTGTCTAGAGTAGTAAAGGAGGACGTAGGCAGGCATAATCTGTAGAGAGAGTGGTTAGCTAAGAGCAATGACGGTGAATATAGAAGAGGAGGACAAGCGACATGCAACTTCAATGAAGATGGCGGCAAAAGGCTGCTCAACAACTGCAGAAGGCTATTGGCGGTAAGAAGTGTTGGACGTTGCCATGGGCATGTGATTGGATTCAGGGCTCTCACATTGCATTGAGAGCTGTCAAAGTTTGAAAGGCAATTGAGACAATACTCTGACATTAGCTACATTGAGTTGAGGAGATGTAGAGTGGCAGTAGTAGAACATGATGGCGGAGGAAGGGTTGACAGCAAAAGGTGACGCTTTTGGTGACAAAGAAATGACTTGGTTTGGAGAAAGGAGGCAAAGTTGCGTGATGCTCTGATACCATGTCAGGAAAATGGGTTGAGTAGTGGAATTGATTGCATAAGCANATTGAGACAATACTCTGACATTAGCTACATTGAGTTGAGGAGATGTAGAGTGGCAGTAGTAGAACATGATGGCGGAGGAAGGGTTGACAGCAAAAGGTGACGCTTTTGGTGACAAAGAAATGACTTGGTTTGGAGAAAGGAGGCAAAGTTGCGTGATGCTCTGATACCATGTCAGGAAAATGGGTTGAGTAGTGGAATTGATTGCATAAGCAAGCAGAAGCAAAGTGACAAAGGGAATTACGGAGGTGAGATGCCGTAAGATGACACAAGGAGTTGGGCGGAGAAGGCAATGAAGTGATTGTGGGAGCTGAGGTAGAGCATTAAGATAAATAGAGGTACGTTGAGAGAATGTCACGAATGGAAATGTAGAGTTGATGTGGTGAAGGGAATTGAGTAAAGGAGTAAGAGCGATGAAGTGAAGAGGTAAGTGTGAGAGCTGAGGTTGGATGGCAAAGAAGGAGTTAGCGGGAAGTGAGTAGAGTGGAGACACGGCGATGAGGTCGTGGAACCAGAGGTGAATAGGATGGGTAGAAATGGTCTTGGTTAAACTCTGAGGGAATGCACATCCTTGATA
Organism: Penium margaritaceum; assembly: GCA_023375785.1. Classification (NCBI taxonomy): domain Eukaryota; kingdom Viridiplantae; phylum Streptophyta; class Zygnematophyceae; order Desmidiales; family Peniaceae; genus Penium; species Penium margaritaceum. The sequence continues at coordinate 48,421 of SZWC01018360.1, forward strand.
TATACAATAAGAACAAGACAAATGTTGGGATAATAGCTATTTTTCTAGCTAGATGCGTGTGATCGGTGTCACTTTATTAGGGGTCAGCTTGACTACTGGCTACAACAGTCTTGTGATCGAGGAGGCATCTGTCCAAGGAGGTTCTGGCTAGGTCCTAAACCTTTTATTATGGTGTATCATTTCCTTAGAGTATTGGGCAACTCTTTGCTTGGAGGTATTTTTTTTACATGGAGCCATCATGTGTGTAAATGGAAAAAATGGAATGACATGACATAAGATTATAGTTATATAGAAAACATGTTGCAGCATAATTTTGGAAGATTTCTTATTTTTGTTGCATAATAGTGCTATGAATTTTGATATCTATAAGGAGATTGACTGAACTCTTGCACATGTGCATGTTGTATGCACAGTGATCCTTTAGTCACATGGAAATGTAAGAATGTGACCATATTCCAGTACAGTTAAAGATGCAAAGCGTAGATGTCCAAAATCCTAGATAAATCGATTCGTTGAATTGTAATGTAATGTTTCGATGTTCAAGGTAGCCTTGACATGCAAGCAGAGCTTGCCTATGGTCACGAACTTCAAATTTCTCACTTTGACCTTGGCATTGAGCTCATGGGGAAAAAACCTCACTTCCTTTCCTCTCGTGGAGTGTGTATCTCAGTGATGGAATAACACCCTCACGAACGTTCTACACATCCTTCTCTCTACATTTTACCAGCCTACCCTCTTCCCTTTTGAGGACATATCCTACATGATATGGGCATGGAACCGTGTCCCTCATGGTCCCCTCCGATTCCATTTCAATTCCTTTGAAAACTGGTTTGGTCATCAGGTTGACCTACGACTTGCTCGCATTTGGGGATGTGTCATCACCATTTGGCTGCCTAATGATTTCCGTAATGGAAATATCTCCCCTAACATACGGTTTTTTGTTTTCCTCAACATCTCTACCATGGCCCATGTGTGGCATTTTTGGGATGTTGACTAGTCTCTTTTCATTGAGTCCTTTGATTGCTTTATTCTTTTTAGTTGTTTCCAGGATGAATTGTCCTGCATGGTCCCTCCCTCTTCTCTTTCCTTGTTTTTTTGGCTTGGAGAGGAATGGATCTGTCTAAAGCTGCGTGTCAGAAGAATGTAAGCATGAGAACGACAGTAGAAAAGGCAGGCAAAAGCATCGGAACATGCACGAGTACGTCAGCAAAGTGACCGAGGCGAGGGCGGTCCTGAGGAGTTAGTCACAGAGCTTGAGAGGGCCCGAGGTACCAAGGAGACAGGGTAGACAGAAGCTGTCGAGAGAGAGAGAGAGAGAGAGAGAGAGAGAGAGAGAGAGAGCAAGAACGAGGTGAGTGATGGTTGGCTGGGAGAGAGCTGAGCGAAGGAGCGAGAGTGACGGAGTGAAGAGGTGCGAGCTAGGAGAGGTTGGCGAAGGCAAGGTATACGGGGTGCAAGCAGGGCGAAGACGCGGCGGCGAAGCCGCGAAGCCAAGGGGGAACAGAATGGAAAGAACTGTTCTGGTTAACTCAAGGGAATGAACATCCTTAGGAAAAAAGGGGCAGAACAGGACAAGAATACGAACCAACGGCTTCTTTCCACTAGCCGGATGCGAGTGACAAGTGTCACTTTATTAGGGGATAACTTGATGGTGAGGTCCGAACGGTCGAGTGACCAGAGAACCGTTAGTCAAGGTGGTTCGGTGGCAGGACCTGAACCGTTATTAGGAAGAGAATTCTCTGACCATAGATGTGCATGGAGTCAGTTTTGTGAGGAGATTCCAACACCCCCCTTGAAACTGACGCAGTGCATTTTTGTACAGTCTGAGATTTGATTCACAAGCATGCCCACCATTTCTGTGTTAGTGAGGTGAGGATGCAGGTGGAGCTGGTGGTCTGGGTAGAAGGTGAAGAGGTGGCATGTCTTGGATCTCAGGGAGATCTTCCACGGTGATCCTTTCTTGTTGGTTTGTTCTCCATCGATGTCCTCTCCGTCGTCTGCATTCTCGACGTATGTCACTCATAAGACAAGAGATGTCGTCTGAGCAGGGATCATAAGACCAAAGGATAGAGTGAAATGGACAATCCGTGGTGAGGTACAGGATGACCAGAGCTTGGTATTGAGCAAGGAAGTAATTGCTCCATATTGGTGAATGTTGAGAGTGGGAAGTTCAACATGGAAGTAGCCTCGGTCTTTGCTAAAGATGTCCCAGAGTTCAAGGTCGTCAAAGCTCACATCTGCATGTAGTTCCATTGCAGCAAGCCATTCATCATAGTTGATTTTGCCCGCATCGTTGAAGTGGAGAATGGGGATTCTGTGAGCCAGTTTGACAACTCCTTTCTTGATTGGTTTGCCATGTATCCACCAGAGACGTCGTCGTTGAGTGGCTGAACTCTCTCTGGCCGACATATATGAAAACTGCTAGAAGGTTGGTCACAAGGGGAGGTTAGAAGCTTGCCGGGTGCAGCACCCAGTGAGGAGGGCAGAGACTGCTGTGGTAGACTGAGCACTAGAATGGATCCAGGTGCGTTTGCAAAAGTTGTAGTGTGGGTGCAGATTTGTGCACTGAGGTGTTGATGTGGATGCAGATCGTCGCGGAACAGGCAATATGACCATTCAAATCCCTTATGTTAAGCGAAGAGAGAGCAAAGAACGCGTGGAGGATGAAAGCAGAGAAATGCTGATCGTTGAAGTGGGCGCAGGGGCAAAACCACGTGCGTTGTGGAGAGTTCGGCGTGCACGCAGGTCGTCGCACTACTGGCAATACAACCAGGCAAATCCTCGTGCCAAGCAGGAGACGATGCAAAAAGCGGAGGAACGATTGATGATTGAGTGGACGCAGGGGCGAGACCACGTGCGCTGCTGAAATAGAGGGGTAAGATGCGGCAAGGGGGAGGCAAAGGCCAACACGCCACGAGAAATTTGCTACTGGCATGGGTGCAGGCTGTTGCGAAGCATGCAGCTAGCTCGTGCAGATCCTTGTGCTAGCCACATATGCTGATGAGGAGGCAAATGTTTGATAATGACGGAATGGGCGCAGGGGCGAATCGCATGCACTACAGGAAAATTCGGCATGGGTACAGGTCGTCGCGCAACAGGCAATGCGACCGGGCAGATCCTTGTGCGAAGCAAAAAGCAATGCAGAAGCAGAGGAAAGTAGAGGCGGCTGATGATTGAGTGGGCACAGGGGCGAAACCACGTGCGCTGTGAGGCGATGTGGATAATGAGTGAAGTTGATGAAGGAAGGGCAGCTCGGGTGAGGCAAATGAAGCTAAGGTGAGGAAGAAGCTAGAGGAGGCAGCGAGGAGAATGATGTAAGGATAGGAGGAGAATGAGGAGGCACTGATGATGATGCCCATGGTCTGGCGAGAGATGAAGATAATGACAACTGCTGGCAGTAGTGATGTAGTGGATGGAGGAGCGGGCGAAGGCGATAGTGAGCACAGAGCAAAGCACCCAGTTCCTTTCTGTTATCAGGAAAGTGACGGCTTATTCCCCAGTTGGCCCGAGATTGACGGGTAGGAAGACTAGTGGTGTCCAATATCCTGTCACCGAGAGGAAGAGGTTGCCGTAGGGCAAGTCGTGAGGCAAGTAATGATACCATTCCAGTGGTCAAAAGAGTGACAGCTTATTCCCCAGTTAGCTCGAGACCAACGAGCAGGAGGACTGGTGGTGACCGATGTCCTGGTGGTGGAAGGCGATCTGCCGTTTGGTAACGACGAGCAGAGGTAGCGCGAGAGGGCGGCTCAAGGTGACGAATTTGGGAGAGCTGAGATGGATGAGTTGGATGACGTAGATGATACAAAGGAGGAGGTGAGGAGGGCGGAGGCGTTTGCAAGGATTGGAGTGAAGGGAAGCGGCAGATAGCGGGTGGCAAGAAGCTTCAAGGAAGATGGCGTCAGCCAACGGCTAGAGAGTTGATTGTGGCTGTTGTTGCCGTTGGGTCACCAATTGTAAACCACAGGCGCGAGATGGGCGCAGGGCTTCCTCAGGGTGACAAGATATTTCTTCGGCACGAGGAACTCTTCAAGCAGTGCTGCTGATGTCAGCTGCTGGGGCGGCGATGGCGGCGGCAGAGGAATGCAAATTTGGGCAATAAAACAATGGTGGTGGCAGAGCGATGACTCGATCACGGGGCACCAGGTGATGTTGCCTGATGCTCTGATACCATGTCAAAAGAATGTAAGCATGAGAACGATAGTAACAGAAGCAGGCAGAAGCATCGGAACATGCACGAGTACGTTAGCAAAGTGTCGGAGGCGAGAGCGGTCCCGAGGAGTTAGTCGCAGAGCTTGAGGGGGCTCGAGGTACCAAGGAGAAAGGGTAGATAGAAGCTGTCGAGAGAGAGCGAGAACAAGGTGCGTGATGTCTGGCTGGGAGAGAGCTCAGCGAAGGAGCAAGAGTGACGGAGCGAAGAGCTGAGAGCTAGGAGAGGTTGGTGAAGGCAAGGTATATAGAGTGTGAGCAGGGCGAAGACGTGGCGGCGAAGCCGCAGAACTAAGGGGGAACAGAATGGAAAGAACTGTTTTCCTTAACTCAAGGGAATGAACATCCTCGGTAAAACGTGGACAGAACAGGACAAGAATACGAACCAATGGCTTCTTTCTGGTAGCCCGACGCGAGTGACAGGTGTCACTTTATTATGGGATACCTTGATAGTAAGGTCCGAACGGTCGAGTGACTAGAGAACCGTTGGTCAAGGTGGTTCGGTGGCAGGACATGAACTGTTAATGAGAAGAGAATTCTCTGACCATAGATGTGCACAGAGTCAGTTTTGTGAGGAATTTCCAACACTGCGATCTCCAAGACCCTGCCTTTGCCTTTACAGCCTCTCCTGCCCTATCTCTAATGCACCACCAATGATTTTTTTGACTTTTCTGAGTCTCACAGTGTCCCTTCCTTGTCAGATAAGTTGTGTCGTTCTAACATGGCCCAACGGGCTTTTGGGTTGGAAGCTCACTTTTGTGCAATGTATAAGTCAAAGTGTGCACCTTCTGGTCGCCGCACACAAAGTGAGGGGAGTTTAGAAAGAGTTGTGAGAAAATAAATTTTACAAACAAAATAACATCATAACTATGTATAGTGCTAGTCTTTGTCTTCCCAGCACACCAAACTGCATGCAATGTGGTTAAAGGTAGCTCTCGCTACGTCCACCGAGATGTGGCACACCAATCCAGCTGCTCACTTAGCGGTACACGTGGTGCCAGCCCACCAAGGTACCTTCATTTCATAAAATGAATCGGAGAACAAATGACAGTCGGACTGGACAGGGACAAGAATACCTTGGACTCTTACTCCAAGAAATCCAGCTCAAGTTCCAAGAACACTAAAATCAACCTAACGGTCTAGGGCCAATTACTCATACCAGACCGTTATCACAATAAGAGATCACATTTGCAACGTGTGGGCTAGTGTCAAGAAGCCATCGTACTACTTTTGTGTTGTTTCATCTGTATACATGGTGGATGTTCATGGCCTCCAAGTTTTAGGCCAAAACAGTTCTATCCATCATGATTTTCTTTAGTTCCATGACATCATTGTCGTGTATCCACTCTACTCACTTCTCACTCATTCCTTCTTTTCCATCCATCCTTGTCTCTCGCCTTCATGCCTCTCCTCTTTGCCTCTCTCTCTCTCTCTCTCTCCCTCTCTCTCTTCCTATCTCTCTCTCTCTCTTTCTCTCTCTCTCTCCCTCCCCTTTCTCTCTCCTCCACTTAGCTCTGCTCATCACATCAAGAGTGTCAGTGTTTAACTCTCTACCTCAGCTCCTACAACATCTTCATAAGTGTTTCTAGCTAAAGCCTTGTATCTCCTTCCAGTTGACAGCTTCTATTATCACTTTCATGCGCTTTAGCATGTTGCATTGCTTCTTCCAACGTGTGCCATCATCTGCTCTGCTCGCTTCAATTGTCTGACATGGTACCAGGGCATCAGGCTTCATTGCCTTGTGTTTGCTATCCAAGTAATTGCATTGCCTTCTCATCACTTGCCTTCTCATCACCTCCCTCCAGTCCTAAACGCATTTCCTCATCTGCTCCTCCTTTGTCACTGAGTCAGTAGCTGACATGAGTAGCATCACCTTGATTGCTCCTTAAGCTTTGATGGCCCTGAGTGCTGGGACAGAGTCCTGCATCCAATCACGTGTGCATGGTATCGTCTGGAATTCTCCATTGTTAAAATCTAAAAGTAGTCCTCGAGCCACCTTCTGTTGCCATCTTCTTCAAAGCTTCATCCCGCCTCCTGCCTTCCGCTCATGCGAACCTTCATTGCCTTCTACAAACCTTTTTTCTTCACACATTCTGCATTCCTTCTCTTCCATCACTCCTGACAAATCCTGTGACCATGTGGCATAGTCTACTCTTTGTTGCCGCTCTTGCCTCCCGTAGTGCCCTCCTAGTCCTATCCTTTTCCAACTGCTATGTTGTTCCCATCCTTGCGCCATCTTCTTCATCAACATCATCATCTTCAGTGCCTGTTCATTTCCTACTGCATGTCATCCTTCTGATTTGTTCTCTTGTGTTGCTCCACAGAAACATGACACAGCTTGGTGTCACGACATCCGACACCATCGGTCTCCCTGCTTGTCGGTCTTGAGCCAACTAGTGGTAGAAGCCGTCTCTCCTTTGACATCAGTGAATGTTCATACTTCCTCTCTATGGTTTTCTCATAATCTTTCTCCGTAAAAGAATAGACTCCTTTCAATGCCAGGGCATTGGACACCGCCAGTCTTCCTGCTCATTGGTCTTGAGCGAGCGGGGGGGTAAACCATCACTCCTCTGACATCGGTAAATCTCTCAAATTCTTCATCTTTCTCTTGCTGCTCTCATCTGTCTCATCAACCTCATCAGCTGTTTCAACTTCCCCTTCTTACCTGTTGTCTTGCACATCCTCACCATTAGCTCTTCTCCACCCTCTACATCCTCAGTCATCCTCATCCTTCATTAGGTTCATCATCGTCATCATCATCATTCATCATCAATCATCATCTGTCACCACACTTGGTTTGCCCTTGTACCCAGTTCATCAATGTCCTGCTCCTACGCAATTATCCACAATTATCTTCTACACGGCACAAGGATCGTTCAATCAAATCACCAATCTTCCAACAACCTGCACCCACACGGTACTCCCCTCAGCACACGTGGTTTCATCCCTGCACCCAGACTCCATCATTAACTATCGTCCTGTGCATTGTTAGCATGTGCCATCAGCAAAGAAACCTACACAAGCTAGCTGCCAATATCGTTATGGCCTGGACCCACGCCAGAAGCAGATTTCTCACAGCATGCTGACCTTTGCCATCCCCTTGCTACATGTCTACTCCTCTATCCATCATGCACGTGTCTCGTCCCAATGTCCAGCATCATTATCATCAACTCCTCTGCCATCATCCTCCACCTCTCTCCTTGGAACTTGGATCCACCCGGACCACCACCAACGTTTTGGTGACCAGCATACATGCCATCATCACCATCATCTCCTTCAGCTTTTTGCTCTATTACTTTCAGATCATACACATCTCAACTCTCACATGTGGAATTGGCATTTTGGTGAAAGAGATTGAGTCACCAAGAACTCTGAACCTGGTGCATCGAACTCCACTCATCTACCTACACACCTGCACTGTTCTTGCGACAGTAGCACCTCCAGCACTCAGTCCCAAAAATGGGAAATCCCTGGGCATACCACCCTTGCATGGCCGAAGATAGACAAAACATTCTCATATGGACTCAAAATGTATGGTCCATGAACAAACTGGTCTCCATTCAGGGGTACGGGTTTCGTGACCTCTTCAAGGGAGTCTATGAGCACCTGAAGAATGCTCAGGTATCTCCCCCATGACTGACTGTACCAACCCATTCGACATACGACTAGCTCAAAACCATCATGCACCCCAACTATCATAATCTTGTTGATGAAGCGTCTAATGCACCTATCCTCTTGCACAAGCTGCAACAGGTAGCTTGGGAGAGATAACACATCTCCTCCACCATTCTCCTTGCAAATGCTTTTCCACCCAACAGCATGGAAAATATGTACCATAAACCTCCAAGGCATGATCCTGCAAAGCCCACTAGAGGGATGACCAACGGAGAACACTCCAAATGGACGGGGACAAGGATACCTTGGGCTACTACATCTGGTTCAAATTCCAAAAACACCAAAATCAACCAAATGGTCAAGGGCCAATGGCTCATACCAGACCGTTATAACAATATGTGATCACATTTGTAATTTTTCCGGCTAGCATCAAGAAGCCATTGTACTTCTTTTGTTATACTCTTTTTTTATGTACAGATGATGTTCATACCTTCCAAGTTCTCATCTGAAACAATTCTATCCATCCTGTTTGCCTTTGGTTCCGCGACATCGCTGTCGTGTCTCCGTTGTACTTGCTTATTGCTCATTCCTTCTTCGCCATACATCCTTGTCTCTTACCTTCACACCTCTTTTTTTTACCTCTATCTCTCCCTCTCTCTCTCTCTCTCTCTCTCTCTCTCTCTCTCTCTCTCCCCCTCTCTCTTCTCTGCTCAGCTCTGCTCATCACATCAAGAGTGTCTTGTCAACTTTAACGT
>SZWC01018362.1:22243-32566 GCA_023375785.1 Penium margaritaceum
CCGAGCGCGCGCTATCCTCCATTCCGTAGTAGGTGCCACCTGCTTCGCCGGCGTTCGCGCACGCCGCCTACTTGGCAGCGTCTGCGCTGCCCTCCCGACCAGGGCGGAGGATCCACCGCGGCGCTGTTCTGAACGCCGCTGAGAACAGCGCCGGTGGATTAGCGGTCTTCCTAGACACTTGTGCTATGGCCGCGGCTGATCCTCAGCGTCCGTATTCGCTGTCCGAATTCTGAATTCCTAGTTATGCGGCGCACTCACCCCAAGTTCCGGAAGCATCGGCACCGCCGTAAAAGGTGGCGTGCGCGCTACCCTCCACCCCATAGTCTGTGAAAAGCACAGTCGGGTCTCCCGCAGCAGCCGCCAGCAGACCCACTTGCTGCTGCTGCGACGTAAGCAGCAACAGCAGCAATAGCAGAAGAGAATTGGACCGAAGTAGGGTGCCGACGAAACCCTGAAACGGCCCCATCGCCAGCCGCTCGGTCGGACTGCTATTGCTTCCACTGGTGCTGCCACAGTTCCTGTTGCAGCTCCTGCTTCTGCTGCTGCTACTTCTGCTGCTGCTGCCGCTGCATCCGCTGCTACTGTTGCAGTTGCTGCTACTGTAGCTTTTGCTGCTGCTGCTGTTGCCGCTCCCGCTGCTGCTGCTGTTGCCGCTCCCGCTGCTGCTGCTGCTGCTGCTGCTGCTGCTGCTGCTGCTGCTGCTCCCACTGCTGCTGCCACCGCCACCAACGCTGACAATGCTGTTGCTCCTGCCGCTGCCAACGCCGAGTTGCCACCGCTGCAGCTGCTGTTGCTCCTGGCGCGGCTGATGCTGCTGTGGTTGAACAACAGCAGACAAGTTCGTCTCAAACTTGGGATCCCATCGTTCGATTTTAGTTCCTCTGTCCAATTATGTTTTTTTGCAAATCCGCAAGCACGTGCCGCCCTCAGCAGCCGGTCGCTTGCGTGTGACCACTTCGGCAGTGCGTATCAAAGTGGCAGCTGCTGCTGCTGCTGTTCCTGTTGCTGACGAGCCACCGTAGTGAAGAGGGGCGCTAGCGAAGCGGGGAGGCATGGCTGAAAATGCACATCCATGGCGCCTGAGTGGTGTTCGGCGGAGGCAAGCGCTCAACGGAAACGAACTTCCAGTGGACGCACCATACGCGAGGATGTGAGGAGGCCTGCGGTGCTGAGAGAAACGCGTNGGGGGGGGGGAGGTTTGCTGCGGCGTGTTGGCGGCTCGGCAGCTCCACGCGTCCGGCTCGGGCCCTCGTCGGCAGGGGGACAAGCTCGAACGCTCGACGACGTTCAGCGTTGTCCGTTTTGCCAGCCCCATGCGTCTCCCTTTGGAACATTGAGCGTCGTCGATTCACCCGGCAAAGGAAGCTTTTGAGCGACAGAGATTGGCGATGTCTCAAATGTCACCAATGAAGAAAAACTTTGCTTTGGGACAGGGGAACGAAATGCGTCAGATGGACGCGCGCAGCTACTGGTGCGCGACGTCCACACCAGCACGGCTCGGCCAGAGGGGCGGACGTGGTCAGTTCATTCCCGCCCATCTACAGTAACTTCCAATCTGTTCACGTACCGCCGGGAGCTGAGCACGTCGGCCAGACTCTTCTCTGAGCATCTCTGATCCAACCTCACACAAGCACGTAGAAAAAATCCATCGAGAACGTTGGGGACAGAAAAATGGCATTGAAGTCCTCCAAGAAAAAGGATTCTCATTACGTGAAAAATACATGATATAATTTACTGAAATGAATTAATTTCTTTGATCCCAAAAACATCTCAGGGGAAGTCAGGTTCGGATACATTTAATGGAGTCAAATGACACGCTTATGTGGCCGAGTAGCCAATAATCATTAAAAAACCCTTATTAACTCTTTGAAATCCTTTCTGGATTAACTCTGAAGTTGATTCTGGAAACACATCTCATCCTTCGTTCGACGAGGCTCATCGATCACGAGTGACTACAACCGTGAACTCATGATGCCCGCATAGGAGGAAAAGGAAGGATCTCCAAGCCCCTAGCCCTTTTCACGTACCGGGTCCATCATTGCAGCTCATTATGGGTCCAAAATCCAACTTTATTAGAATCAATAACCATTCGCACTTCTCGAGTTGATGACATGCTCGCAAACATTGACATTCCAATCAAAAAACATTGNTGAGCACGTCGGCCAGACTCTTCTCTGAGCATCTCTGATCCAACCTCACACAAGCACGTAGAAAAAATCCATCGAGAACGTTGGGGACAGAAAAATGGCATTGAAGTCCTCCAAGAAAAAGGATTCTCATTACGTGAAAAATACATGATATACTTTACTGAAATGAATTAATTTCTTTGATCCCAAAAACATCTCAGGGGAAGTCAGGTTCGGATACATTTAATGGAGTCAAATGACACGCTTATGTGGCCGAGTAGCCAATAATCATTAAAAACCCTTCTTAACTCTTTGAACTCCTTTCTGGATTAACTCTGAAGTTGATTCTGGAAACACATCTCATCCTTCGTTCGACGAGGCTCATCGATCACGAGTGACTACAACCGTGAACTCATGATGCCCGCATAGGAGGAAAAGGAAGGATCTCCAAGCCCCTAGCCCTTTTCACGTACCGGGTCCATCATTGCAGCTCATTATGGGTCCAAAATCCAACTTTATTAGAATCAATAACCATTCGCACTTCTCGAGTTGATGACATGCTCGCAAACATTGACATTCCAATCAAAAAACATTGGCACCGTGTTGGTGCTCAAATCACCACCTATGGAAATTACATCAGCGTGAAGTTTGTTTGGATGAAGTAAAATTTTGAAGTGATTATGCGCCAAAGAACGCTAAATGCAACGGTGGTGGTTTTGTGGAAGAACACCCTAAAATGTTTTTAAAAACGGCAAGCTTTTCCTTTGTGCCTGAAATCCAAACAAATCAAGATTTAAGAGCGTTTTTTTTTATTGAATCCTACTAGACAGGTTCTGAAGCGGGAGTGGATGTGATGGATACATCATTGTAAGAGCTTTCTAAAGAGCACTTACACGCCAAAAACGATGGTCATATGGGGCAGTTGCGCTCTCTCTCACCCAATGGAAGAGCTAGCTTCGACCTGAGTGAAGCTTCTGGGAAGTTTCATGGACCCCTTCGCAACGTCACGTAACCCAACTGTTGGTGGAGAGGTTTGGACAACCCTTTTTTGCATCATGCTCGTGGTGTTGTGATGCAGGTGCAAAGGCGTCTCCATTAATGCAATCTTCAACGGCAGGTCACTGTGGCTTGGTGGGTCCTCCCAGGACCATGGCTTCAGCTGTGACTCTCACTGCTGCTGCCACTATTGTGTCTCTGCTATGTAGCTCAACAAGGGACGCCTCGCTACTCTCATGCAAAGTGTTGGTTTTTGCGCTCATTGTGCTCTGTTGTGTCCTCCCGGCTTGTGTACATCGGCGTGCAAATGACTGACGGCAAGACTCGACGCTGATGGAGTGTCGTCCGGTGGAGTCGACGCACGCAGACGTCTTCTCGCAGTTCGCTGGAGCCTCCTCTCTCCGGCGACGTGTTCAGCTCCATCGGCACGCCTCCTCGGCGGTCGCGCTGCCGGCGGTCGCTGCAACCGCAGTCGTTTTTTGCATGCGTCCAGCGCGTCCTGTCGCGCCTGCGTCGTCATGCGCTGCCTAGGGTCCTTGTTGCATGTTGCATGGCCCTGCTCGGCAGCATAAACCATCGTTGGCACTACCTGGGTTCAGGCAGTCATGACTCCTCGCTACTATTTTTCTAGTTGATTCTGACCGCACGGCTGCGTTCACAGCGTCAGTATTATGGTATGGTCCAGTTTTCAGGCAAAACGGACGACGCCCGCGTTTTGGGCTGTCGGCTGTCTGGCAGGCCTCACCGAGAAAACCTGCCAGCCTCAAAACAGCTGTTTTCTGATTGGCTGGTGAACTGAGTAAAGAGCTCTACAGAGCTGGGGGGGGAGGCTAGTTCTTGGAGGGGTCTCCCATTGTGTCTCATTCTTGATTGCTAATCAGTTACTATCAGTTTCCAGCTGCTTTCTGGCGCTAACACTGGCGCGCGCACTTCTGAGTAACAAACCCAGAGCTTCCAGACTTAGACTCTAGAGCAGCAGACTGAGGGGGCAGCTGACTTAAGCAACGAGCGTGGAAGCCCGCACGCTGCATCAACAACGCTGCTGCCCCAACCTGCTGCCTAGTTTCTGTTTTGGTATCAGAGCCAGAGCGTAGCAGCAGCAGCAGAAGACTNGGGGGGGAGGCTAGTTCTTGGAGGGGTCTCCCATTGTGTCTCATTCTTGATTGCTAATCAGTTACTATCAGTTTCCAGCTGCTTTCTGGCGCTAACACTGGCGCGCGCACTTCTGAGTAACAAACCCAGAGCTTCCAGACTTAGACTCTAGAGCAGCAGACTGAGGGGGCAGCTGACTTAAGCAACGAGCGTGGAAGCCCGCACGCTGCATCAACAACGCTGCTGCCCCACCCAGCTGCCTAGTTTCTGTTTTGGTATCAAAGCCAGAGCGTAGCAGCAGCAGCAGAAGACTGACGTAAAGGTGCCAGACAACGCCCGCGGACCTCCATACGCGCTAGTGCATGGGAAATGCTGCCGGATTTTTCCCGGCAGCATTGACCCGCCTGGTGGCGGCGTCAAAGTTTTTCCCACGGCCATTGGGCCAGGGGAAATGCTGCCGGATTTTTTCCGGCAGCACTGACCCCCACGCTGGACGCAAGGAGGTGAGCGGCCGACCACGTCAGGCCCCTGCTCACGATGACGCACACGGCGACGCCCTCAGGTGTGACTGATAGCAGCAGCTAACAGCAGCAGCAGCTTGCCGCATCGGCGAGCAGTGGCAGCAGCGGCCAGCAGCAACAGCATACAGCAGCAACTGGCAGCAGCAGCAGCTCGTAGCAGCAGCAGCTTGCAGTAGCAGCAACCCGCAGCAACAGCAGCCGGTAGAAGTAGCCACTGTAGCGAGCAACAGCCAGCAGCAACAGCTACACGCAGCAGCCAGCAGCAACAACAGCCAGCGGCAGCAGCAGCAACCGGCTGCAGCAGCTCGCAGCAGCACCAGCTACAATAGCCTGTAGTAGCAGCTGCTGCAGCTGCGAGCCCGTTGCTCGAAGCGATCAACAAGCTGCTCGCATCAAGCAGCGAGCAGCGAGCTGCTCGCTACGAGCAGCTCGCTCCCCGCATCGAGCAGCGAGCTGCCCGTTGTGAGCAGCGAGCTCGCAGCGAGCAAGGCAAAACGAAAAAAAAACAAACAAACAAAAAAGGGGACATCCCCCCCCCTTTTTGCTTAGGAGCAGTAGCAGCAGCAATCGCTGTTGCAACAGCAACAACAGCAACAGTAGCAGCAGCAGCAATAGTAGCAGCAGTTGCAGCAGCAGTAGTGACAACAGCAGCAGCAGCAACAACAGTAGCAGCAGCACCAGGAGCAACAGCAGCAGCAACTGCAGCAGCGGCAGCAACAGCAGCAGTAGTAGCAGCAGCAGCGACTGCAGCAGCAGCAACAGTAGTAGCGGCAGCAGCAACAGCAGCAGCCGCTACAGCAGCAGCATCAACAACAGCTACTGACATCAGCGGTCGTCCGTTGACGTCATTGCTGACATCATCAACCACAGACAAACAAACAAAAAAACACCCAGGAGGCCACCAAGAGACTGTGGTGACGTCCGCCTTCCTTGGCGGATGTCACTGTTGCCATGAGCAGCACACACCAAAGAAGAGCAAAACCAGGAAAAGACAAAAAAGGGGCNTGGCGCTAACACTGGCGCGCGCACTTCTGAGTAACAAACCCAGAGCTTCCAGACTTAGACTCTAGAGCAGCAGACTGAGGGGGCAGCTGACTTAAGCAACGAGCGTGGAAGCCCGCACGCTGCATCAACAACGCTGCTGCCCCAACCAGCTGCCTAGTTTCTGTTTTGGTATCAAAGCCAGAGCGTAGCAGCAGCAGCAGAAGACTGACGTACAGGTGCCAGACAACGCCCGCGGACCTCCATACGCGCTAGTGCATGGGAAATGCTGCCGGATTTTTCCCGGCAGCATTGACCCGCCTGGTGGCGGCGTCAAAGTTTTTCCCACGGCCATTGGGCCAGGGGAAATGCTGCCGGATTTTTTCCGGCAGCACTGACCCCCACGCTGGACGCAAGGAGGTGAGCGGCCGACCACGTCAGGCCCCTGCTCATGATGACGCACACGGCGACGCCCTCAGGTGTGACTGATAGCAGCAGCTAACAACAGCAGCAGCTTGCCGCGTCGGCGAGCAGTGGCAGCAGCGGCCAGCAGCAACAGCATACAGCAGCAACTGGCAGCAGCAGCAGCTCGTAGCAGCAGCAGCTTGCAGTAGCAGCAACCCGCAGCAACAGCAGCCGGTAGAAGTAGCCACTGTAGCGAGCAACAGCCAGCAGCAGCAGCTACACGCAGCAGCCAGCAGCAACAACAGCCAGCGGCAGCAGCAGCAGCCGGCTGCAGCACCTCGCAGCAGCACCAGCTACAATAGCCTGTAGTAGCAGCTGCTGCAGCTGCGAGCCCGTTGCTCGAAGCGATCAACAAGCTGCTCGCATCGAGCAGCGAGCAGCGAGCTGCTTGCTACGAGCAGCTCGCTCCCCGCATCGAGCAGCGAGCTGCCCGCTATGAGCAGCGAGCTCGCAGCGAGCAAGGCAAAACGAAAAAAAAACAAACAAACAAAAAAGGGGACATCCCCCCCCCTTTTTTGCTTAGGAGCAGTAGCAGCAGCAACCGCTGTTGCAGCAGCAGCAACAGCAACAGTAGCAGCAGCAGCAATAGTAGCAGCAGTTGCAGCAGCAGTAGTGACAACAGCAGCAGCAGTAGTAGCAGCAGCAGCAGCAACAGTAGCAGCAGCACCAGGAGCAACAGCAGCAGCAACTGCAGCAGCGGCAGCAGCAGCAACAGTAGTAGCAGCAGCAGCGACTGCAGCAGCAGCAACAGTAGTAGCGGCAGCAGCAACAGTAGCAGCCGCTACAGCAGCAGCATCAACAACAGCTACTGACATCAGCGGTCGTCCGTTGACGTCATTGCTGACATCATCAACCACAGACAAACAAACAAAAAAACACCCAGGAGGCCACCAAGAGACTGTGGTGACGTCCGCCTTCCTTGGCGGATGTCACTGTTGCCATGAGCAGCACACACCAAAGAAGAGCAAAACCAGGAAAAGACAAAAAAGGGGCTTGGGACACACCATGGCTGACAATAACGAGGCAGAGGGGTCCTCCTCTGCGGGAGGGACCCCTACCTCCCCCTTCTTGCGGCGCCTGCAGCAGCAAGAGCTGCACCAGCGACAACAGCCGCCGTTGCAGCAGCCGCCATTGCAGCTGTAACAGCAACAGCAGCAGGAGCGGTAGTAGCAACAGCAACAGCAGCTGCAGCAGTAGTAGCACCAATCGCCGCAGCAGCAACAGCAGCGGTAGCAGCAACAGCAGCAACAACAGCAGCAGCAGCAGCAACTGCAGCAGCGGCAGCAGCAGCAACAACAACAGCAACAGCAGCGGCTGTCGCTACAGTAGCAGCAGCAGTAGTAGCCGCTACAGTCACAGCAGCCGCTACAGCCACAACAGCCCACTGGTGTCGTCGGCGGCGACCCTGACCCCATCGTGGCTCTTCAGCACCAGCTCACCGCCTTGACGCAGCAGCTTGCCGCGTTACAGCCACCAGCCTCCCAGCCTGCCACCAGTGTGCTGCCGTCGTTTGTCCCTCCAGGACACGCCAGCCCGGTTGTGTCTACTGCCACATGTTATCTCGCACAGCAGCAGACTCAGCGCCAGCGGCAGAGAGTGACCTCCGTCCTTGGCCCCACTCTGGGTGCCGGCCGCAGGCAAAAGGACTATGAGACGCCGCCGCCGCCGCTTCAGGCCGGCGAGCAGTTCCGGAGCTAGGAGCTCAGCTTCCGGGTCCGGGCGCAAGGTGAGGGTCTATGGATGTACTACACCCTCCCTTATGACTCCACCCAGGCCGATCAGCTGTATGACGCTGGTCGCGCCGTTCGTGCCCTAGTCCTAGTCGCCCCTCCGGCGTCCCGCCTGGCCCTCGAGCCTTTCGTCGGCGACTTCACCACCGACGTCCCTCCAGACCCGGCCGCCGCCTGGCATGTCCTCACCAGGCCCCATCTCCTGTCCAGCGACGCTGAGATCAGTCCTCTGCTCCGTGAGTTCAACTCCTTGCACATGGGGGAGACCGAGACGGTCACTGCCTAGTGGCAGCAGGCAGAGGACATCCTTCGACGTCTCGGCACATCCGCTCCGCCCCCTCTGTCTGTACTTCTCACCATCAAGCGCAGCGCCACCAGCGCGTATACGGACGTCTTCGTGCACTACCCCCAGGACGTCCTCTCCACCATGGCGGCCCAGGGCACCCTCATGCCCTAGGCGTACGAGCTCTTCCTCCGTGTTGAGGAAGCTCGACAGGAGTCCCAGCTCCATTGTATGGAGGCGCTTGCATCCCCTGTCATCGCCTCCCCTGTCGTCGCCTCCCCTGCCGATGCCTCCGTGGCCGTCGCCTCACCTGTCGTTGCCTCCGTGGCCGTCGCCTCCCCCGCAACAGCTACCTCATCGTTGTCGGGAACGAAGAAGAAGCGCAAGAACAAAAAAAACAAGGATCCGACGCAACAACAGCAGCAGCAGTCGTCGACCGGGTCCAGCGGTGGTGGCTCCGTCTGCCACAACTGTGGTGGGCCTGGACACGGGTGGTACACATGCCCTCTGCCAACGGACGAGGCCCGCATCATCGCCACCCTGCGACGCCAGTGGGAGCGCCGTCTCTCCTCTGCCGCCATCGCTACTGCTGGCCTTGACACTCTGACCTCGTCAAGCAGCCCGGCTACTCCGACAGCTTCGCTTGTCCTGTAGACACCCCCGCAACAACAGTACTACTCACATCCGTCGGCGCTTCCGCTTCCTTCACCAGCCCAGTCCTCCTACTAACTGGGCTCTAGCGCTGTGACTCCGCACTCTGCCTAC
Organism: Penium margaritaceum; assembly: GCA_023375785.1. Classification (NCBI taxonomy): domain Eukaryota; kingdom Viridiplantae; phylum Streptophyta; class Zygnematophyceae; order Desmidiales; family Peniaceae; genus Penium; species Penium margaritaceum. The sequence goes on from SZWC01018362.1 coordinate 31,203, forward strand.
ACTCCCATGCCATCTTCCCGTGAGCGTCAGCTAGAGCAGTACATCGCGCTCCAGCTTGGCCTGCCTCGCCCTCCTCCCCATGGAATTGCAAGTTGCGTCACTTCCTGCCCTCCTGCCCAGCCCTGCATGACAGAGTCTGTGCTCTGGTCCTGTCCCGTCTCTTTGTCTGTCTCGTCGTCTCCCGTGGACTCCTCCATCCCACTCCTTGACGACATTGCGTGGCTTGACGATTGGCAGTCTCGTTTTGCGCCCCCTTCCACCGCGTCCGCGTCCCTTGCTTGCTGTCATGTGACCATCAGTGATCTGGCGACTCCTGTCCAGGACCTTGCTGAGACCTGGATCATCAACTCCGGGGCCACGCATCACATGACGGCCTCTCGCGAGGCCTTCAGTATGCTTGACCCTGTCGTCGATGTCTCCTATATCCGGACAGGCTCCGGACAGGTGTTACCGGTCTGTGGCATTGGCGTTGTTCGTTTTCGTGGTCCTGTTGGTGACGTCTTTCTGAATGATGTCCTCTTTGTCCCTGGTCTCGAGCTCAGTCTCCATTCCGTGACTGCCCTTGACTGCATGAGTATGGACGTTGTGCACTCACGTGGTGTAGGCACTGTGTCGTTGCGTCCGTCTCGTCTTGTCATATTGCATGCCACCGCCCGTGGCAACCTGTGGCATGTCCCTCGCCTCTCCTCTTCCTCTCCCATCTCTGCCTCGGCGGCCGCCACAGGCCATGTGTTTGTTACCAGTACGCTTTCTCCTCAGCACACCCGCCTCTTGCACCGCCACCTTTGCCACGNATGGACGTTGTGCACTCACGTGGTGTAGGCACTGTGTCGTTGCGTCCGTCTCGTCTTGTCATATTGCATGCCACCGCCCGTGGCAACCTGTGGCATGTCCCTCGCCTCTCCTCTTCCTCTCCCATCTCTGCCTCGGCGGCCGCCACAGGCCATGTGTTTGTTACCAGTACGCTTTCTCCTCAGCACACCCGCCTCTTGCACCGCCACCTTTGCCACGTCCACTCCGCTGCCATTGACAGCATGCTCCGCACCCAGCCGGCCAAGGGCCTTGACCCAGAGACTTTCCCTCTGCCGTGCCCCACTGAGTGCATTGACTACGCTCAGGAGAAGATGCATCGATCCACGTATCCCTTGTCTTCCTCCCGTGCGTCCGCCCCTCTCGACCTGGTCCACTCGGACGTCATGGGCCCTCGCCCCACCGCGTCCGTCGGGGAACATGGCCGATATGTCCTCACCCTCACGGACGACTATTCCCGCTACCGCTGGGTCTTCTACCTCCGGCAGAAGAGCGATGTCACTCGGGCCATTCAGGACTGGCTTGTCCTTGTGGAACGCGAGTGTGGACGCCCT
>SZWC01018362.1:32790-56988 GCA_023375785.1 Penium margaritaceum
CCCCACCGCGTCCGTCGGGGAACATGGCCGATATGTCCTCACCCTCACGGACGACTATTCCCGCTACCGCTGGGTCTTCTACCTCCGGCAGAAGAGCGATGTCACTCGGGCCATTCAGGACTGGCTTGTCCTTGTGGAACGCGAGTGTGGACGCCCTCTTCGCCGCTTTCGCTCCGATCGCGGCGGCGAGTACATGGGCGAGGCCACGGCCTTTCCCACCTCCCGCGGTATCCACCATGAGACGTCTGCGCCTTATACACTCGTCCGCAACGGCGTCTCCGAGCGCTGGAACCGCACCATGGCCGACGCCGTTCGCACCGTGTGCGTCAAGTCTAGTGTGTCCGATGGCTTCTATTTTGAAGCCATGGCCTACATGACCTGGGTCTGGAACCGGATTCCCCACAGTCCTCTTCCCCGTCAGTCCACACCCTACTAGCACTGGTGCGGTCGACACGGTGACCTCCGCCCGGCTCGCGTCTGGAGATGCGTAGCCATTGTGTGGCTGCCCGCCCCATAGCAGGGCGGCAAGCTTGCCCCACACGGCCGCCCCTGCACCTTCGTCGGTGTGTCTCGTCAGTCCAAGGCCTAGCGCTTCTGGGACCCGTCTCGGCACTGCATCGTCGAGTCCCGCGATGCCCTCTTCTTCGAGGACCTGTTTCCCCGCGACCTCATCTGCTCCGGTTCGTCCGTGTCCCTCCCGTCGCGTGGGGGAGTGGTGAGTCCGTCCTCCGTCCTGTCGCTTCCGGGAGACACAGCACTCCATCCCTCTCAGCCGGTAGCCCCTGTCGCGTCCTCTGAGCCCGCAGCCCCAGTTTCCTCCGCTGGTCCGGAGGGACCAGCAGCCCCGGTCGTGTCCGCTGGCCCCTCCGGGCCATCAGCCCCAGTTGCCTCCGCTAGTCCCTCCGGACCAGCAGCCCCGGTCGTGTCAGCTGGCCCCTCTGAGCCAGCGCCACTCGCATCCACTGGCGCCTCCGGGCCCGCAGCCCCAGTTGCCTCCACTAGTCCCTCCGGACCAGCAGCCTTGGTCGTGTCCGCTGGCCCCTCCGGGTCAGCAGCCCCAGTCGCCTCCGCTGGTCACTCAAGACCAGCAGCCTCGGTCGTGTCCGCTGGCCCCTCCGGGCCAGCAGCCCCAGTCGCCTCCGCTGGCTCCTACGGGCCAGGTGCCATGTTTGCCTCCGTTGGCCCATCGGACTCAGTGCCTTCTCTTGCCCGGTCGCGCTGCACACGTGGCCCAGGCGGCAGCCTCCGACCTTGGCCGGCAGTGAGCGCGCAGACCGTCGCACCATGTCCTTTGGTGCCTCGACCCCCTGTGGCTCCACGTGTCTCCTCCACTCCCACAGTCGTGAGTGGGGACCCTGGCACAAAGGCTCTCGGCCTGACCACCTCAGCCATCATCTCTGACCTTCACCCGGGCTCTGCATTGGGCTACGCCATGCTTCATCACGAGCATCGGCATGCCGTCATGGCTGCACTCACCCGCATCCCACCAAGAGCTCGTGATGCACACGCCCTCTCCGCCCGGTCCACAGCACACCCGGAGGACCCAGCCACCCTATGCAAGACTCGAGCCTCTTCTGAGGCCGCATATTGGGATGCTGCCTGCGTTGAGGAGCTCGCTGCTATCCGGAAGCACCACGTGTATGATCTCGTCGACCTCCCTCCAGGTCGGAAGGCCATTGGCGCCAAGTGGGTCTTTCAGCGCAAGTGGAAGCCTGACGGGTCCTTGGACAAGTACAAGGCCCGCCTCACAGAAAAGGGGTTTGCTCAGGTCCCTGGGGTCGATTACGACCAGATCTTTGCCCCTGTGGGTCGGTTCTCCACTAGCCGGGCGCTCTTCAGCCTGGTCGCCCAACATGGGTGGGAGCTGCATCAGATGGACGTGAGCAACGCGTTCCTCCATGGCTCACTAGAGGGTGAGGAGCTCTACATGGTGCAACCCCTAGGCTTCGACGACAGTACTGGGAGAGTCTGGCGGTTGCGGAAGGCCCTCTATGGTCTGAAGCAGTCGCCTCGGCGCTGGAACCAGGAGATCAGCAGCACACTTCTCCGTGGCGGCCTCCAGCAAAGTACCGCTGATCCCGTAATGTTTCTTAGCCCACGAGGTCAGACCTTCGCCGCAGTTCTGGTATACGTTGACGATCTCCTCATTGCGTCACCAGACCCGGCCGCCATCCAGCGTGTCAGGGACTTGCTACACGCAGCCTACCAGATGAAAGATCTCGGGTCTTCCCGAGTCTTCCTGGGCATGGAGCTCGAGCATGACCGCTCCCAGGGTATCCTACACGTCTACCAGGTTGCCTATGTGCAGACCCTGTCAGCTCGCTTCGCCGAGGACCTGCCGCTCGTGTCCAGCGCTTCCTCACCCATGTCACCCGATGGCCAGGTGAAGCTGAAGAGTCCTGACCCTACTGTTGTGGGGGAGCCAGTTGATGTGACCACGTATGTGCGGATCATCGGGTCACTGATGTTCCTTGCGATGACAACGCGTCGAGACATCGCGTTCGCCGTCAACCTCCAGGCCCAGTTCTCTCAAGAGCTGCGTCACCTCCAGTATGAGGCCGCAATCCGAGTGCTGCGCTATGTTGTCTCGACCCCTCGGCGAGGTCTCATGTTCCGCCGCCAGCCGTCCGTCGTCGTAGTGGGCTACACCGACTGCGATTGGGCTGGCAGTCCAGACAATAAGAGTCGCACAGGCTGGATCTTCCTGATCGGTGGCACAGTTGTGTCCTGGCGCAGTGGCAAGCAGGGGTGCATTGCATGCAGCAATGCTGAGGCTGAGTACGTGGCCCTTGGCTCAGGCGCGTGTGAGAGTGTGTGGTTGCGTCGTCTGTTGTCCGAGTTGCGTCAGTCTGTCGCATCCATCACCTTGCATTGTGACAATGAGATTGCCATGGCCATTACAGACAATGACGGTGTGCATCACACTCGCACAAAACACATCAATGTTGAGTATCACTATGTGCGTTCGTTGTTGCACGACGGCAGCATCAGCATCGTGTGGGTTGAGACAGCACGGCAGTTGGCTGACTTCCTGACCAAGGCACTGAAGCGGGACTCGTTCAAGAAGGGTGTCAGTTCAGTCGGCGTGCATCCGTGACTTGCCCTCTTTGTCTCTGCTTGCGTCTCTGTGCGTCCTGGGGGAGTCTGTTTGTTGACCGTGTCTCTGCCCGCCCATGTGCACTATGCCTGTGAGTCATGGGGGAGTGTTGGTTTTTGCACTCATTGTGCTCGGTTGTGTCCTCCCGGCTTGTGTACATTGGCGTGTAGATGACTGACGGCAAGACTCGATGCTGATGGAGTGTCGTCCGGTGGAGCCGACGCACGCTGACGTCTTCTCGCAGTTCACTGGATCCTCCTCTCTCCGGCGACGTGTTCAGCTCCATCGGCACGCCTCCTCGGCGGTCGCACTGCCAACGGTCGCTGCCACCGCAGTCGTTGTCTGCATGCGTCCAGCGCGTCCTGTCGCGCCTGCGTCGTCATGCGCTGCCTAGGGTCCTTGTTGCATGTTGCATGGCCCTGCTCGGCAGCATAAACCATCGTGGGCACTGCCTGGATTCAGGCAGTCATAACTCCTCGCTACTATTTTTCTAGTTGATTCTGACCGATCGGCTGCGTTCGCAGAGTCGGTATTATGGTATGGTCCAGTTTTCAGGCAAAACGAACGACGCCCGGGTTTTGGGCTGTCGGCTGTCTGGCAGGCCTCAACGAGAAAACCTGCCAGCCTGAAAACAGCTGTTTTCTGATTGGCTGGTGAACTGAGTAACAAGCTCTACAGAGCTGGGGGGGGAGGCTAGTTCTTGGAGGGGTCTCCCATTGTGTCTCATTCTTGATTGCTAATCAGTTACCATCAGTTTCCAGCTGCTTTCTGGCGCTAACACTGGCGCGCGCACTTCTGAGTAACAAACCGAGAGCTTCTAGAGTTAGACTCTAGAGCAGAAGACTGAGGGGGCAGCTGACTTAAGCAACGAGCGTGGAAGCCCGCACGCTGCATCAAGAACGCTGCTACCCCAACCTGCTGCCTAGTTTCTGTTTCAAAGAAATACCACTAGGGAGCTTCTTAGCCTTGCTGCTACTGATGTGGCAACACTATTCAGTCGGATGGCGCACCAGCAAGCAAGAACGTGCATAAAACAACAACGGAAAGGTGAGGGAGACATGCTAAGTCTCATAGGCTCCAAGGAGTTAATGATGCAGAGGGAAACGACAACTAACAAGCAAACATCATTAACACCTTTTGCAGCGCACGGCGAATTATGCAAGCAACATTGTTAGTTTGTCATAAAACCGGCCCATAACCATTGTTTTGGCCGCAAGAAACGTAGCGAGGGGATTGAAGGAAGCACAGTGGAAGATACCAACAAGCTTAGGATAACATGGAGGCAGAAAAGGCACCAAAGATGTATACAAGAGAGGCTAGTCACACGCAAGTATAGTGCTGCCCGTTGGGGAGGGAGCCAAGAGCGAGCGAGCGGCGAGCTCGCTCTCGCTCGCGTTCCTACCGTCACCAAGCGGGTGTCAAAATTGTCTCCCCCACCCCCATTTTGTTGGTTTCTCATGCTTTTTGCACATCACACATACCAATGTACGAGCAACGGGTATAAACCCAGGTGACACAGCTCTACGAACAAGTTAGAAGGAGTTCATCATAATCTGATCACTGAGGGAGTAAATGACCATGGTGGATGTCATCCCCTGGGCCCGACTTGGTGACGCAGAACGAACCGGTAGGAGAGCCTCTTCTCTCTCATTCACCTGCATCAATGATGAGTGAGATTCCCAACAAGGCCAGAGGTCATAATGTGCCTAAGACACAACACCAACACTCCCCCATTACCCACAGTCGATACACAACGCACACTCACACGGGAGTCACAAGGTGTGACAAACAATGCTGTACAATGACACTCACGGGAACAACAACTTAACAAGGGGCATCACGAGAGCACAACAAGCCAATAGCATAGATTGTAACCTTCAAAACGTTGTTGCTGAGGTCCTTCGCGAGGAAATCAGCTCTCAGCTATCGAGTATCAACCCAAACAATCTAGATATCACCTGCAGCCAATATCGCACGCATAAAATGATGCTCAACATTGGTATGCTTTCTGCGAGTGTGGCACATGCCATCATGCTCAGCAATAGCCTTGGTGCTTTGGTTGTCGCAACGTAGTGGGATGCAGCAAATGGGAACACGTAGCTACTAGAACATGCGACAAAGCCAAATGCTTTTACATGTGCCCGCTCCAAGTGCAACATACTTAGCCTCACTGAAACTACGAGCAATGCATCCCCGCTTACCACTCTTCCAAGACACTGCGGTGCCGTCATCAAGAAAGACATAGCCAATGCGGCTACGAGCTTCAGCATCATGGGCCCAGTCGGTATCTGTGTATCCATCAACCACAACTGACGGCGATGCCCTACAACAAAGCCCAACACAAGCAGTGAAAAGGATATAGCTAACGACACGCAAGAGAGCCTTCAAATGGCCTGCTCAAGGGCACTGGGACAACTGCACCAGGAAGTTCACGGCAAAGGCAACATCCACCCTGGTCGTCATTTCCATGTACATGAGGGAGCCAATCACTCAGATGTAGCCCGTCACAATGACTGGTTCCCTCAGCTCTGACACATCAAGTGTCTTGAGCAGCCTCTGCCCAGCTAGGATCATGGGCGAGGACGCTGTGGGCACTGTCTTGAGAAGGGCGGCGAAGCGTTCCCCCAGGTTGCAAACATAGGCAGCCTGGTGAACGTGGAGCACGCACAAAGAACGGTATCAGTCCAACTCAATGCATAGGAAGACACGAGCCGGTCCCGAGTCCTTCATCTTTTATGTGGATGGTAGGAGTGCCTTCATCCATCCCGTGGCCTCCTGACTGGGTGACACTGTCAGAAAGTCATCCACATGGGAGAGGACAGCGATGAAAGAGGCCGACAGAGGAGTGAAAAAGAGAGAGGGATCTACAACGGTGTGTTGGTAGCTACGCATTTGAAGTGTGGATGTGATCTCCTGGTTGCACCACCCAGGCAATTGCTTCAGGAGATAAAGAGTCTTTCACAGTTGCCACACTCTGTTGGTGCCACTGGAGAACCCACAAGGCTGAACCATGTAAATCTCCTTGTCCTCCTTGTCTAGTTGTCTATGCAGGAAAGCATTGCTGACGTCATTCTACTGTACTTCCCAATCACGTTGAGCGACAAGGCTCAACAAGGTTTGGGATGTGGTGTAACGGCCAACCAACGGAAACGTATCATCAAAATCGACACCAGGGACTTGGGAGAAATCCTTGGTTGTGAGACGTGCCTTGTACTTGTCCAACTTCCCATTGGGCTTGTACTTGCTCCGGAAGACCCACAGCGCATCAATGGCTTTGCGCCTTGGTGGAAGGTCAACCAGCTCATGCACCGCATGGTCGTCAAGAGCCTTTAGCTCGTCGCGCATTGCAACTTCCCACTGCTGCACACTGGGAGCCGCACGTGCCTGCCGAGCCGTGGTTGGCTTTGGCGCCAAGGATGTAGTACCGGTGGTCGCGTGAAACTCAACAACGGTGTCACCTGTGGCACCAGCAACTACACCCGAGTGCTGAGTGATGACCATGCCCTAGGGTAGAAAATAGGATACAAAACACCCATAGCCAACCCAACGGCATCCATGCCTGCGAGAACAGCAGGGGACTGAGCAACCTGTGCACGTGAGGGACGGACAGGCGGATGGAAGGGACACCGGAGGTTGGGTGAGGCGGTGCACGGAGATGCCCACCTTGAACGAAGGGTGAGACAGCGGCAGGTTCCATGGGCTCTACAAGTAGGGAAGGATCAGCCACAGCAGGAAGGGTTGTACCGGATGACAACAGAGTAGTGGGTGGCGATGCGAACTTGGGTGGTGAACCCGACGCGAGGGGAGGAGAGGAAGTGACCAGGGAGGCCGGCGTGCTCTGCGAGCTCGACGAGCAAGACGCCGAGGACGGAAGGAATAGCAAGGCAGGTGTAGGCAATGAGCTTGGCGAATGAAGGAGCATTGAGGGTGCAGGCTACGAGGTCATGAATGGAAGGACGGAAGATGGGACAGGACCGACTCCTCCCCCCCTCCACCCAAGATAGCGGGAGAAGGGAGGTAGCGGGTGAGAGGTGATGAAGGTCAGGACAGAGGACGGACTCAAGGAACAACGCATCACGGAATTCAATAACACGCTGGTGGGATCCCAAAACTGCCATGCCTTTGACCCTTACCTTCCTGATCACGAAGGCATAGAAGCTCGAGAAGACCCTGCTCCAGCAGACGCTCATCTTCACCTGCGAAAGACGCTGCCAGAGCCGGTGTCGAAGCAACCGTAGAGGGAGGGAACCACGGCGGTGCGGAGTAGGCTGATGAAGGAGGCACTGTGTAGGACGGAACTCCACAAGGAGGGAGCCAGCCCCATGGGTACGAAAACAGAGGAGCGTCGGAGGGTAGCCCAGTGATGGGATAGGCGTGTGCAGAGGAAGCAAGAGTAGACAAGGAGGAAACCAAGCTGCACGGGAAGAGGATGAAGACGTTGCAGAGGCACCGAAGGTGTACGCCCAGTGGGCATGCATGGCACGGGCAAGGTGCAGGTCATCGGGAGGAGCACGGCACGCACACGCGGGGTGCGTAGTGGACCCACACTTCCAGCAGACAATGGCACCAGGAACACGAGAAGTGGAGGCAGCTGCTTTCTCTTTTCCCTTGCCCTTTCCTTTGCCCTTGCCACAACCACGACCCTGAGAGGCGAGGGCAGCAACCGTCGAGGAAGTGAAGGAAGAGGATGCAGCAGCGGTCATGGAGGAGGAAGAAGGTGCAGGGGGGTTGGTACGCACCGCAACATCAGTGGCAAAGGAGTGATGAAGTCGCTTGCTTTGGAGGCTCATCCACTAGGCAACGAGGTGCCCAATTGTGAAGTCCCAAAGTGTGCAGATCCCAGGGGTGGACCCAAAGGGTACAGGCTCGGAGGTAAGGCATTGGAGCTTGTTGGCTTTGATGTCACGAAGAAGATTGGAAAGCTGCGGAAGGATTCCATCTACCATGGTAAGGACGGGAGACAACTGACCAGGTGCAGCGTCATTGACCTCACAAAAGAGCTTGAGACCACGAGCCCAGTACTTATCAGCGGTTTTTTCCTTACGCACGAGGGGGGTGTTGAACTGCACAGTCAAAGCACTCTTTGTAGCCTGGCCAGTGATGGTCGTGTAGTACCGCAGCATGGTGTAAGCACGAACAAGGTTAGTGGGACGACCAGAAGAGGGATCGGTGTTGAACTTGCCAACGTCATCCACAAAATGCGTAAGAATAGCTCGGATGAGTACTTGATTCCTATAGTATCAGCACACCTCTTAGAGAGATCAAGTATCACATGGATTTACTCAATCAAACTATACTCATTCCATGAAAACTCATGTTACGTAGATTCGTTAGGATTCAGACGGCTTACTATGGTTTCTAAGAAAAAAAATATCCGCACAAAAGATTCCACTCATGTTTAAAGGCAACTTCATGTGTTGTCTGGATGATACAAATGGTGTGGAATTGTGTCGTCAAACACAATAAGGCAACACTCTGGGCTTTTTTTTGTAAAGAATTATCTCCTTCTTTCTTTTTATAAAGATCACCGGAATGTATCCATGTTTTCTTTGATCCACATATAGCAACTTGTAAAAATTACGTCCATGGCAACATTGATTATACCATCACTTCCACCAAATGGCTAAACGCTGATCACCAATAATGATACATTTGATTTTAAGAAAATGGTACAAAATCCATGATTTTGGAGTATAAAGGTGAAAACATTATGTGATCCGCCAATGGGAATAATCTCCCCAAACAAGAAAAACTTGTCATGAATTTGACATGCATGAGAATAAGAGGATTCTATTTCGGAACTCCTATTGTGGGTGTATTGTGGGTAGCATATCTTTGAACTTCCTAAGAGGTGATGATTTCTACGAGGAGAATACCATTACCTCAAAAAAACTTCGATAACATATCTTCAAAAATCTCATAGGTGCAATTCTCACTATCTCATAAAATCTTCAGATTTATCTTTTGTAGTCAAATATTGATAAAAAGATTCAAGTTCCTCAACACCCTTTTAAAAGAGAACTTTTTGACATCTGGCATGAAAGCAATGAATAAGAATCTTTGCTCCATTCATTGGACTAGTGAAATGGGCATCCAAATGCATGGTTGGCAAATAGCCATTGGCTTGGACGTCATCTTAAATTTCAACAGAAACAGGCGCTTAAATTGGATTTTTTTTCTTGCCTCAACCTACGTCATCATTAGCTTTTTTGGGTACACCTACACAAAATGTGACTTGACAAGGACTTCGTGTTGCTAGCATTGGTCCAATTTCTCTTCACTGTCAACTTTCACATCATGTACACTTTTCAACTGGAGAAAGGATGAAAGAACAACCTATGTATCAAGCATTCATACATTGTGTTGATAAATGCTTACAATGAATAGCATCCGCTACATCTTTCAACCAACTCATCGTGGTTTACAATGTGAAACTTACAGTTACTTATTACAACACCTTGGAATCTGATGAATTTTCTCACATTTCTCAACCTTTCCTCAAATCATCTAAAAACATGAAGATCCATCAGAAATTTTTTTTAATAAGTGATACAGACACACAACATTACATAGCCACCAACGTGGGTGCTATCATAGAAAAGATGTGCTGGACGAGGAAGGGTAGTTTGCATTCCTAGCTTTGCAACAGTAGAGGCCCATTTTCACAATGAGTAAAGAGTCACCTCAATGGCGATAGGCTGAAAGGGTCAAATCCCATCACACCCCGAGGCAGAAATTTATGAAGTGACTTGCAAAAGAGACATATAATCATGGAGACATTTCAGTAACCAAGAGTTAGATATTGAATTCCCTTAAAAAAAAAAAAGAGAGAAAATCAGGGGCATTTCTGATCCCTGTACAGAAAATCCCCCTTGTACCACACTTCACCATGCTCCATGTAACAAGAGCCATGTAGGCTGAAGGGGTATTATTTATTTTGATCAATGATTTTAGGCAGTCGCGTAAGTCTCTTACACCATTGATGGTCACACTCCTGATTTGGAACATGTCTCAAACGTACTTGTTATCCGCGAAAAGTGATTATCGTGGGATGGCTAATATCTATGATTATACGAAATAATTACCACACTTCAGTTCTTATGTTTAAGTAGTACTACATAGTTGAGCGTCTGTGCTTCAAGCCAGATAATTCACCTCTGTAGAGCTCGTGGTAATGCAATCGTCCTGGTCACTTCTTAACGTTACTGCTTCACCTCCAATACTTAAGATGTAGCCTCTCGTTCTTGTGAATTCATATGGCATCAACTATTTTGTAATTTTCACAAAACCAAAGAAGTTGAATTCCATCACATAAGAGAGTACCGAAGATAATCTCCTGCGGTATCCATGGTGCTCAAAAGGACACGACTAAGGTTTCATGTGGAATTTTCAGTGGGAATTATTCAACTATAACAAAAGGCTCATATCATTCATTTTCCCTACCCAAAATTTGATGGCCACATACAAGTAAGAACACCACAATGGAAAAATAGCATTTGGACACCAACCACTGCTTGGAGAGTCATTTGCGGTTCGGTTCATTGTGAGCTTCACCCCTCAAGTGTGGTTTGAGTACCACAAAATGACAAGAGTCAATAAACGTTGTGTATTTTGCTGCCAAACATAGGGGAAAATGTTTGTCTCCCAAGATCAATCCATCGAAACTCTCTGTTAAGCCTCAACTGCATTCCCAAACTAAGTTTTGTCTAAGATTGTTCATCTAACTCCTCGCGAGAAAATAATTCTTCATGCTATCTAAGTTTAAGTACATCCCTTTATGATTGAGATTAGAGGGAGACACTGATGCTTGAGCATAATCCTTTACAAACCAAAATCAGTAATTGCTTAAGCCTAGAAATACATGTGAATCCATAACATTAGTCGGTGTTTGCCCATCGGCGACTGCCTCCACTTTCTTTGGGTCCATGGTGATCCTTTCACCATGAATGACGTTGTCCAAAAACTTTACCGATCGGTGTTTGAAGTCGCATTTTGAGATTGTTTTTGTATAATTTATATGTTTATACAAACTTTTGGAATTTTTTGGAAATGTCGAGTGTGCTCCTCAAGGTACGTGTGTACACCAAGATGCCAGGAAAAAAGACGATGAAGTAATCAAGGTATGGCCAAAAAATACTGTTCATTGCCACATGAATCATGTAAGGACACTTGTGAGTCTGAACTGCATGACCATGAACTCAAAATACCCATATTTGTTGTAGAACATTGCCTTGTTGATTTCCTTATCCAATTTGCCAAAACAATTATAGACACTTTGTGAGTCAATTTTGGTGGAAATTCTCGCCCCCTATGAGCTAGCCAAAACGTTCGTGTACGCGCTGGAGGGGATAGCAGTTGTGAATGGTGATGTTTTCAATGCTCTGTAACCGACACACATTTCGTAGCATATCGGGTATAACCCTTGGTCTCCTAGACCAAAACCGTGGTGCTTGAGGGTGTCCAACCCTCTAGCCATCCCGTCCAATCGCTCAGAGGCCATGGACCCCCGCTCGATCCATGTGGCACACCCCCACACTAGGAGTGTGCCGCCCTCGGCATCCGCATGCCTAACTCCAACCCCGGTGTTCTGATACCAATGTAGCGGATTAGACAGAATCCTTGGCCAACTAGGCCAAATCTTCGGTGCTTGAGGGACTCTGACCCTCAAGCCATCCCGTCCAACTGCCCACAAGCCAAGGACCCCCCGCTCGATCAACGTATCCCCGGTCGCGATATCTACACATCTACATTTTACATGTTTTCTTCTCCACCAAAAGTAAACGCGTGGTCCAGGGTGATGAGGATGGCGTGATGAACTCCTGCTAGATTTTGAGTTTGTTTATTTCGTTGTTGCTCATCCAATAAATTGCATTGATTGACCATTTGCTACTGGGCTTTAGGTCTGTTTGGTGACCCACATCTTGTTGTGGAGGTAACTCTTGAGGAATTTCATCACAAAAACCCCTTTAAACTCCTCGATGCAGTTTCAAAAATCCTCCAAAACAGTTGCAAACTTATTCAATTTCATGGTCGATGGTGTTGACATTTTCAAGTCTGTTACCAAAATCTCCTTCGCTTTTCCTATCACGACAAGGGCAAGCCACGCTTGTGCTCCACATTGCAAACATCCATTTTCCATGTCTAATGATATTGGCTGTGTGCAATGTGTTGTGACAACCATAACTACCTCTGTTGTATCCTCCTCTGCTCCGTCCCATTACTTGCATTATGTCGTGAGTTGCTCAATTGGACCCAGGGGCCATTTTTTTCCATTTCTACTCAAGTCGATAGCTTCACTACTGCAGTCTACTCGTGGCATGTCTCAGTAGGGGAAATCTTGCCCAAGGGTAACTCTTTGTCACCCATTGGGAAAGTCTTTCAAACCGTTGCGCCGTGCAGATCTCACAATTGCACTTGTGGTGGTACACAAAGTTGGTGAATATGTAGATTCTTATTGATGGTCTTTCCTTTGAACACCCCTGGTTCAGTGTGCAAACCTAGATTTTGAACCAAGTTGTTACTAATGAAACCGTGTGAACATCCTCCATCCAGTAATGTCGCTGCCATGTTACAACTTTTACTACCCCTCAGTTGTACTCGTAGTTGTATCGCCTGTTGATCATCCTTGTACCCCTCGTCAAACTTTGTGATATTGGGAACCCTCATCTGTGGCATTGTGACCCATTGAAATGTGCGATTAGTCATCGCATAATTCTTCTAACCTGAAAAGAGGTTCGATGTCCACTCTTGCCCTTTGCCGTAACATGGTTCCTCATTCCTTTTCTCTCGTACCTTCTCCCTTTTTGGCTTGATGATGCTGTATGAGAAAATTGTGCAAGAAAACTCCCCAGTTATCACAAGTCCATCACAACCATTGATCGTGTTGATCGACGACGTCAATATGCATAAGGGACAAGATTTCTGTCGGCTGCGACTTTCCTCTGCCACGATATGAATTATGGTTTTTGGGTTGCCACCTGTGGGACTCCCGCGTCGTAGTGTTGTAGTCAGTGATGCTAATGTGATTTGCAGCAATGATCATTCACGAAACATTTTCCTAAATGCATCACATGGAGATTCCTCACCGGTTGTCGTGTTTGAGGCCATTGTTCTGGTAAAATTAGAGTTTCTTGGGGGCAAGGTCTTTTTCATTGATGATTTAATGGAAAATCCGTGTATACTCTCTTACACTGGATTGCTCATGCATGCATTGAATCATGTACCCTACGTTAGACTTCTCTTTCACTCTTCCAAAGTGCATGAGTTTGACGTCCGCAAAGTCAACCCATCTTAGGTATGGGGTCAGTGAGTCGTGCCACGTTGGATCGATCTACTCGAGAGGTAGAATGCCTGTCGTCAACGACATTAGAGCGGTCGTGTGAGCCATTGATCCAGCTCTACCGGTCTCCAATTTGCGTTGGATTGCATTTCAACCAGCCCACCAACTCAAAGCCGTGCCATGCAAAAGGTAGGCCGCGAGGTCAATTTTCTTTCTGCCAACATTGACCCCAACAACGGTGAGGTTCACCTCTAATCTCATCAGCCACATCCAAACTTTTGGCTCTTTGGATTTTCTTAAGTTTGAATGAATCACAAAGTGCTTGTTGGATCTGGGGCCTGTTAGAGAGTTCTAAATCGATTTCTAAGAGTATTGCTTCCTACATGTGCTTTTTGAGGCTCCTCGATCGCCACGTTGAGTTGTTGGAGCACATGGGTGTGAGGTCCCGCTAATTTTTGTACAGTGCTCTGTTGATGTGAGCCAATTGGTCGATGCCTTCCACGATGCCAAGTTTCATCCTGGCGGGCAATGACAGAGGCAAAGGGTTCACTAAGCCCGAGGGGTCTGTCACCAGGTTGGCCACTGGAGTCGTCGGTGCTACGCAATTCACCCCAAAAGTTGTTACGGCTTGGTTTGCCTAAAGAGTATTGTTGACTGCATGCTGGTGATCCTCCATCACCGGAGTCGTCACCAAATATTGGCGCTGATCAAAGGGTACGCTCACTTTGTTCACTATCATCGTCGTGAGGGTCTACAAACTTCTTGACAGTGGAGATGCATCGAGGACTCGTGCGAGGTTTCCACATTGTCGTTACTACATTGGACACACTCCAGTGTTGCTTTGCTTTTATACAAAGTGTTACGCCGAGCGGAACATGGGTGGTTCACTTGGATACTTTATGTTTAGTAGCATGTCACAATTGTTAGATATGTCACACACGCATACACACACCCACCCATCCACCCACCCACCCACACACACACACACACACACACACACACACACACACACACACACACACACACGCGCATGATAGCAAGAAATACAATGAGGCAGGTTGTGGGTCTTGGGCACTTGAGTTGAGGAATGCGTGTGATGTCATGTTTAAGGAGCACTGTTGAGAAGTAGGGGGTTTTGAAGTTATCGAAGCGTGGTTTCATTAGAGTCCTAAACAGTTGAGAAGTCAACTGAAAATGAAAACGTCAACATGGTTCCTGGCACCTTTCCGATCTTTCCAAATATTGATTGTACGTGGTTGAATATTTAAAATAAAATACCAAATCGGAGTAGATGGCCAAAATGCCCTCAGTCGATCGACGGGAACACTCAAAGGTAAACACGTGAATGTCTGTTGGTGAAGTTTAGGGACTTGTGTACACTTGGGACGTAGCACATGTTTGGGTCTAGGTTCCATCATCTTAGGTGTATGTCATGATGACCAGCACCACAAAGCTATGCAATGTGCAACAATCATGGAATGATGTAGAGAGCAGGGAAATTCGAAGTTGCGGAAAGAATGGATTCGTTATTGATTCCAGCCGATCTCGACCTTTTCCAAGATCTCATTTTGTCTGTTAAATGGTTACTATGTAACTACAATGGGTTAGTATATCGGAGCCATTGGGTTTGCAAACCATAGTTATGCTTACAGGCGTGAAAATTTTCACAACGAAGGCAGGTGATAGTTTCAATAGTGCATAGGGCTAGTAGCAAAATTCCTGATACCGTGCAACGGTATCAACAGTTACGGTAACATTACGGGATTTGTACGATCCCATCAAGGTACCCTTCAATCTTACCACAATGTTGTATTGCGGTATTAACTTCTAAACAAACATTTTAATCCACATATACTGATAGTACATTACTTGTTGGGCATCAACCATCATGTTTTGTAGGTGGACGAATGCAACTTTGACATGGTCACGCACGTCGAGTGGATCACTTTCATTTCTATATGTCCATTTTTATGAGATCATTGAACTTTTGTGCCCCTTGAGAAAGAAGATCGACGTCGTACATACGGATCCTTAACTTAGGGGTGCTGCTTCCATAATATCTTCATTTCCTCATCCAGTAGTCCACATCGTGATGAGGAGAAAGTCGAGGCCATTGGTGAAAGGTGTGGTTCATGGGATGTGGGTGGGAGGAGCTATTTCAAGTTTTAAGCATGTTGTGTTTGGACATGGTTTCAGAATTTATCAGTTTGGTTTTTGTTTCCTCTCGCATCTACTTTCTCCAGAGGAGGGTTATTTTTGGCAACATGTTGATTGTTTTTTCCTTTACAATCTTCGTCAACGTTGATCGTTTGCAATAAACTAACATTATCTCCCAGGCTTTGATTTTTTTCATGTGAATAAATACAATCCTCTCACAGGATTTAATGCTTATGCATTGAGCGCCACGGTACAAATTTTGTACCGTGGAAGAATCAGACCTACAAACAAGGGTGTACAGTATATCGGGGTACTATTGAAATACCTTAGTAGTTAATCAGTATTGTACGGACTGCAATAGCGGTACCAATATCGATATTGGGCTCCTAGCAAACAATGGTTTTGCGGTATTCATACAGTGGTAGTCTCGTGTCGTGGTACTCAAGTGGTGCATAACCAAATACCACGGGGCTGCAGCCCTGAAAGTTTATAAGAAATAATTCAAGCATACTATTTGATTCCTCCTTCATGCCTTAGTCGAATAACATCAATATGGACAGAGTTGTTACATGTCCATTGTTTCGGTCGATAAATCCCCGGTGCCCATAGTCAAAATCGAATCGAATGTGGTGTCCAAAGTCGAAACCAAGACGCATGCGGTGTCCAAAATCGGAATCGAAATAACTGCGGTGCCCATACTTGAAAGTGACATGACATCTGTGCCCTCGGTTAGTGTGCGTCATGGGCATGCTTGAAATATGTTTGAAGGATTTAACATATTTTTCATACATTTTAGCGACGTCGCGGAAACAACCATCATCGGCGGGAGTACGCCTAACATGGACACAACTTGATGTGGTTCGTTGGATCTCTGACACCCTCAAGACGGGGGTCTTCGATACGATCATGCAACGCTTCGGCTTGTTTAAACGCGTTGCATATCAGAGATCCGATTGCGTCATCTAAGTCCGTTGTTCAAGGGATAGTCAAAGTTTAACAAATTGCACATTCTTCCTCCTGAAACGAGTCCGTGTGTTCCAGCGCATTTGTATCTGATTTTGATAGCCTGTCAAGTGTCACATCGTGCCGGTCTCCTGAAATGCAATAAACCTCCCATCATGCACGGCTACCATGTGCTCCCCTCAAGTGTTGTCGTGCCTATTGTCAGAAAAGATTCTTTCATCCACATCGACAGTAGCGGCTCAGGGGAGGGGAGGGTATCTCGCTTTGTAGTGCATTGTGGTACATCGAAGCGTCGATGATGTTCCTCGTGCCCATGGCGGCCTTGTTGACGGTGCATGAGGGACGAACATGGGTATCCAAGTTATATAGTGCCATTTTTTATGAACAACATGCCCATGATGTCTCCCGATGGCGGAGAGCACACACCAGAGAGGTGGCAGATCTGGCACAACATCATGGTTGCCACCGGACGACAACGACGATGACTTCACAGATGATCCGTGCCTGACGCAGCAGACACCCACCCCCGAGAACGACGATGCACCGCCCCCTGTAGTCGACGGGGCCCCACGCCTTGAAGCTGAGGGTCCCCTCAGGATGTCCCGTGTAGGCGGGCGTGTGCTCCCTACCAAGGGCCTGCCCGTCGGTTCTGACGACGAGGCAAAGGCAGCCGACGCCAAGGCGAAGGCTGCGGCCGCCCGCATCTCGGACCCCACCCCACGTGCTGTCCCGAAAAAGCGGAAGGCTGCGGTGGACTTCCCCGGTGGCGCGACATTTGAGAACATGGCCGCATGCAAAGCCATAGTGGATGAGCATGCGGTTCACAACCGCATGGCGCTAAGGTGGTTGAAAAGCGATCGCACTCGCTTTGTGGTGTGGTGTAGGCAGTACGCGACGAAGAAGTACACGTGGATCGTTCGTGCAGGGTACAGAAAGAATTCCGGCGCAGTGAACATCACGTCATTTGTGGATGGCCATCTTTGTGACCTCTGCCATGGCGGAGGTAACCTCGTGCGCTCCATGAGGTGGGTTGCACGACACATTGAGAGCACCATTGCGAAGGACCCGTCGGTGAAGCCCAAGGGGTTGCAAGTCGTCGTGACAGAAGTGGCCAACACGAAGGTCCCCTACACCACCCTCTACCATGTGAAGAAGTTTTGCTTGGAGAACATGTACGACAAGAAGGTGGACTCATGGAGCATGTTCCCAGGTGACGTGGACGAGGTACGTCATCCCGCCTCGGTTTAGTCTAAATGATTTTGAACAAGTCAGCTATGTGATAGTCTAGGGATTGAACATGTGGAATATGCTTTCTCATGCAGGTGCTGAGGGTTGACCCGTTGGCCATCGCCAAAGCCGAGAAGGACCGTGTCACGGGTGCTTTCAACAGAGTGTTCATCGCACCCTGGGCCTGAAGGAGAGGTTTTGAGTACAACAGGCGGGTCCTTGTCATGGATGGCATACATCTAAAAGACGGCCACAAACAGGTACTTCTCATCATGCAATTTTTTGACGCTAATGACAACGCCATGCCCGCTGCCTATGCCTTGGTGTCCGGGGAAGATGAGCGCAACTGGAGCTTGTTCTATGAGTTGGTGGCAGCAGTGTACCTCACGGCAGCAGAACATAGAACAACGGTCATATCTGATTGCGAGAAGGGACTGGCAAAAGCTGTTGAGGCAAAGCTGCCCGGGGCCACCCACACTACTGCACGTGGCACCTTATGCGCAACGTGCAGTCGAAGTGCCAAGGCAGGTCGGGCGCACTATTGTGGAACCTGGCGCACGTGACTCCGCAGGCGGTCTGGGACGCCTGCCTGGCAGAGATGCGGCGCACAGTGCCAAGGGCTGCGGATTACCTGCTGGGTGGAAATGGAGAGGCCGGCATCCCGAAGGAAAGGTGGAGCAGGTTTTCCTGTCCGATTGCTCACGGTGGGCATACCATTAGCAACGCCATGGAGTCTCTCAATGGCAAGCTGGTGGAGCTAAGGAAAATGTATCCCTGCTTTTGTTTCGTGAACCTGCACGTTTTTTTCCAGCGTTAGTGGCACATTCGGCGTAGGATGGCACACGATGCCGAGGGCAGCGTTGCGTCGGCTCTCTACCTCAAGGTGAAGAATAACTACGACCGCAGCAGAGAGTATTTGCTGGACCTAGATGGCGACAAGACAGGACCATGGTACAGCGGCACAGCCACGCGTCGTAACGGCACTCCTTGCGATGTCAACCTCACCACCAAGGACTGTTCGTGCGGGCGATGGCAAGAGTATGGGGTGCCGTGCCCGCACGCGTGCAGCCTACTGCTAGAGAACGTGCTGAACCCTATAGCGTACATTGATTTTGGCTATCTGAACCTGAGCTATAAGTCGACTTACAACGCCCCATTCCCATTGCCAAAGGTGCGGCAGGTGAAGCCGGCAGAGCCTAAGTGGAAGCAGCCAGGCCCAAGTCGCGGGCGCGGGTGGCCAGCCACCGTGCGCTTGGACCGGTACACGAAGATGAAGAAATGGTGCATTTGTGCCCGCTGTGGAAATGAGGGCCATGTCCGGCGGGCATGCCCTAACATGGAGGCCCCAAGCTCCGAGCAGATGGCGGCCGCACACGTCTCCGAGCTAGACGCTGAGCATCGCATGCGGGCCTCCTGCCGGACTAACATGGACACCATGGGATACTCAGGGGACGAGGCGGATGATGCACCCCCTATCGAAGAGGGGGCAGAGTCGGAGGAGGAGGAGGAGGAGGATGAGGAGGAGGAGGAGCATAANTAGACGCTGAGCATCGCATGCGGGCCTCCTGCCGGACTAACATGGACACCATGGGATACTCAGGGGACGAGGCGGATGATGCACCCCCTATCGAAGAGGGGGCAGAGTCGGAGGAGGAGGAGGAGGAGGATGAGGAGGAAGAGGAGCATAAGGAGGGGGAGGACGAGGAGGGATGGGGAGGGGGAAGAGGAAGAGGAGGAGGGGGGGAGGGGGGAAGGAGGTCGTTGACCCTGTCTTTGTGTCCACTGACGAGGAAGGGGTCGACCACCATGATGCCGAGGATCGTGAAGAGGCATGGATGGCCTTCCATGCTGAAGTGGAAAGCATCAACTGCTCCTTTGGCCTTTGGTGAGTCTTGGTGAGCTTGTTTTCATTGCCAATCCTTTGTTTCAACTCTGTCTTGAACTTCATTCATGATTTCTAACACTGTTTTCATTCCATGTGTGTGCTTTGCAGAGATGAACAACGTGCAGTACTTGAAGAGGAGGTGCATGCCAGATCACATGTGGCCTGTGATTGCACTCCTGCACTAGATTAGCTATCAGTTGTGGTGTTGTTGGTTTAGTACTTTTGATGAAATCCTCTAGAAAAAGAGTTACAATTCCCAGTGCCTGACCTCGTGTAATCCGCCCTCCCCATATTGCAGTGAGCCCACATTCCTTTCCTGCTAGAATAATGCACAACGAATAACAACAAATTGGACGTTTGCTTTGTTCAACTGTGCATCTGTTGTAGTATAATGCTACAATGTATTTACCTGAAGCAGGTGAAGCGGTGTACATATAGACTGTCTGCACATTCCTTTCATTCTCTTTGTGACAATTCTTTCAAGGAACCAGAAACATGAGTTCATGTAACCAACAAGACTTGACCGTCATCTTCCTAATGGGAGTTGGTGTGACATTGATTTGTCGGAGATTGAATTCCTATTTTTGGTTGTCAGCAACAACAAGATATGCAGGCATGTGCCATTGTATAGAGACACACAACGACGCATGTCAATTGGATGCCTACACGAGTGAAGCAGAGGCAAAGGAGAGTCATGGGGAATATGTCTTCGACGAGGGAGGAGACGAAAACATCGACTCCGTTGATGCCGATGAGGACATATTCTTTGATGCAATGGAATTTCAAGAACGGCAGGGATGTGCATGCGACTTGTGCCACTGGCTCTGGCTGTGCAGTGTCCTGGATCCAAAGTGGTTAGATCCAGAGTGGATTGGGTAGTACTTCCTATAATATTACTTACATGCTCAAATTTGTCTGTGAAAGCGTTCAACTATGCCCATACTAGGGCCATGAACATTGCTAACATGCCCAGACTATGCACATGATTAAGACTGTGGTGCCCATAGTGGTCCAAGAAATAAATTTGAAGTGCCCATAGATGTTAATGTCATATTACTTTTGTGCCCGGTAATGCGACGAACATAAACACAACATGTCCATTTTTGGCAGAGAAATAATTCCCGGATACCCATAGTTGTGCATTGAATACATCCCGGAGACCCATACATGTCACTGAAATAATACTCGCATACCCTGAAATGACAATGCAATGAACCCCGGCAGCCCATATGTCACTGAGATAATACTCACATGCCCATAGTTGTCAATGAAGAAAACCTCTGAAGCCTGTACTTGTCACTGACAGATTACTCGCATACCCTGAATTGTGAACGCAGTAAACCTCGGATGCCCATTGTTGTCACTGCGATTATACTCGCATACCCAGAAATTTCAGACAAATAAACGTCTGATGCCCATACTTGTCAGTGAAATAATACCCGCATACCCTGGATTGTCATTGCAATAAAACTCGGATGCACGTACTTTTATCGACGAATGCCCGCAACGGACTCGTTGGCTTGGTCCATGTCCATGGCTCCCATGGCTCGGGACAGTTGGGCGGCCTGCTACTGAGCATGGGCACTCCCAAGTTCCAAGCCATGTGCTCCGGAGTAATAGGAGCTCGGCCCCATGGTGGTTCTTCATATCCCAACTCTCGGTGGCGTGCTACATTGCGGTCCCAACGCTCCTTCAATGCGACCCATGCCCGGTGTGCCGCCACAGGGTCGGCAACGGGAGTACCCCATCCCTGATGTGCCGGGCCATTCGGACGGACNGTCCAGCGAATGTGTGAGTCAGCGTTCGACAGTAGGAGTAAACTTAGCGTAGTGTTCTATCGGGGAAGCACCTTAAACTCACACTACAGTACCGGTTCATCGTGCGAACCGGTAGAACAAGCGGTTGACTTCATGTACGTGTTCGAGTGACCCTGAGTGTACGTCGGCACATGCCGCCCACATCGGGTGAAGGTGCGCACGGCATCGACAAATTCCACTGTGGACAATATGTCATTGCCGGTGGCCGCGTACAGAAGGCGAGCACTCATTGGTGAAACACATTTCCTCTTCCGAGGGAAACGCTAACGTCGGATCCAGCCATACGATATCAGTCCACATGCATGGCTCAGGCTTGTGTGTATTTCGCAGAACGGTAAAGGACAAAACAAAGCTGAGGCTACCAAGCCAGGCTGGCAACATGCGAGGTTTCTTTACGACATGCAAGTCCATCACGACTGAATACCTTGAGCGAATAGTGGGTACAGTTGACATAAAACTCGGTTTCGTCTCGCACAAAGAAAACTTTGGGCACCGTAGTCATTTTGATTCCGACTATGGACCCCGCATGCATCTCGGTTTCGACTTTGGACACTGCAGTGGGCTCGCTTTCGACTATGGACACTGCGGATCTATTGACCGAAACGATGGACTCCAGATTATATATGGGACGGAGTAGTTATATACCCATCGTTTCGCCAGATTTAGCAGCGATGTCCATGGTTTTTAACAAAGTAACAGCGATGCCCATATTTGTCCTTCTTCGAGCGAAAATGGGCACGACTGTCATATTTCTCATGTATTCACCGAATTCGACATGGATTTCGACTTCGACGGCGGAGCCGAACTTCGCCCGCCATCGCGAGCTCGCAGGAGGGGTTCCGCGGCGAACCCTCCCTGCGAGCTTGCGATGACACTGCCAAACCCCCTATTTAAACTAGGGGGTTTGCCGTAGGTTTGGGGGGGTTTGCGAGTTGCGGTGCACGTGTGATAGAAGAAAAGGAATCTGCCGGGCCCCGCTACCGCGGGGCCCGGCAGATGCCCGGGCAAGTAAAAAAATAAAACCCAAACCCCCCAGTGTAACTAGGGGGTTTGTATGTTATTGGGGGGATTTGCGAGATGCGGCGCACGTGTGATAAATGAAAGGGAATCTGCCGGTCCCCGCTACCGCGGGGCCCGGCAGATGCCCGGGCAAGTAAAAAAATAAAACCCAAACCCNTGCATTTAACCTAGGGGGTTTGTCGTAGGTTTGGGGGGGTTTGCAAGATGCGGCGTACGTGTGATAAATGAAAGGGAATCTGCCGGGCCCCGCTACCGCGGGGCCCGGCAGATGCCCGGGCAAGTAAAAAAATAAAACCCAAACCCCCCAGTGTAACTAGGGGGTTTGTATGTTATTGGGGGGATTTGCGAGATACGGCGCAAGTGTGATAAATGAAAGGGAATCTGCCGGGCCCCGCTACCGCGGGGCCCGGCAGATGCCCGGGCAAGTAAAAAAACAAAGCCCAAACCCCCCAGTGTCACTAGGGGGTTTGTCGGATATTGGGGGGGGTTTGCAATATGCGTGTTACCCTGTCGCGAGTTTTGGAGTTCGCAGTTGCGAAATCCAAAACTCGCATCACGCCGACTTCTGACATCGGCTCGGCCGGTGTCAGAAGTCGCCGATTTCGCTCTCAAGGTCGGCAGTCGCCGCCCTCGAGAGCGAAGTCAAATTTCGTTTTCGGACGGATATTCGAAAACATGGGCACCGCTGTCATGTCGATTTCGACTATGGACACCGCTGCTAAATCTGGGCACCGGAGTATTTGGTACCATATGTTAAACACATGAAATATATTACAGCCGTGCCCATTTTCGCTCGAAAAAGCGCAAACCATGGGCATCGCTATCATGTCGATTTCGACTATGGACAGCGCGTATAAATTGACAGCAACGATGGGCATATAACAACTTTGTCCTCCATAATATCCAAGCATATTTCCTCATCCAGCATTCCACAATGTGATGAGGAGCAAGTCGAGGCCAGAGGTGAAAGGTGTGGTTCATGGGAGGTGGGTGGGAGGAGCTATTTCAAATTTTAAGCATGTTGTGCTTGGAAATGGTTTCAGAATTTATCTGTTTGGTTTTGGTTTCCTCTCGCGTCTACTTTCTCCAGAGGAGGGTTATCTTTGGCAAATTGTTGATCGTTTTTCCTTCACAATCTTCGTCAACATTGATCGTTTGAAATAATATAACGTTGTATCCCAGGCTTTGAAAATTTTTTTTTTCACGTGAAGAAATACAATCCTCTCACAAGATTTAATACTTATGCATTGAGCGCCACGCTACTAATTTTGTACTGTGGAAGAATTTGACCTACAAACAAGGTTATACAGTATATCGGGGTAATTTTGAAATACCGTAGTAATTAATCAGTATTTTACGGACCGCAATAGCGGTACCAATATCGATATTGGGCTCCTAGCAAACAATGGTTTTGCGGTGTTCATACAGTGGTAGTCTCGTGTCGTGGTACTCAAGTGGTGCAGAACCAAATTCCACGGAGTTGCAGCCCCGAAATTTTATAAGAAATTAATTCAAGCACAATATTTGATTCCTCCTTCATGCCTTAGTCGAACAACATCAATGTCAACACCTGTTATCGCAGGTGTCATTAAGTAGATATGTCAATCTAGCGATGGTCTATAGTGGAAAAAATGTTTTCAAGAGAATATTTGGTTCGAATTTCAACCTTTTCAGGTATGGGAGGATGCGTTGCAACATTTGGAATAGTCGATACATGGCGAACGTAACTCCTCCCAAACGTGGTATCGAACTA
>SZWC01018363.1:3918-21047 GCA_023375785.1 Penium margaritaceum
CCCCCTCCCCCTTTGGTGTCTTTGCGAGATGCAAGTGATCCACCCTCGCCCTTGCACTTACACTCAGGTTGAGCCGATGTGTGTAAAGCATTCGTGCGGGGGTTCTGACACTTTCACCCTCTGGTCATCGTGGGCCTGCGTGTTCCTCCCTTGCCTGCCACTCAGGCTAAAATCCCGCACGTTCGACAAGAGGAAGGAGAAGGGGAAGGCAACATGATGGGCAAGAATGCGTTGACAAGGACAAGTGTGATGGGCGCAGCAGCGACAGCAAGGATGATACCGTTCCTCCCATCCATAATCACCACCATTGCCAGAGGCGACAATAATGGTAGAGGACTACTACTCCCACACCCAGATCCGGATCTGATGTCAAAGGCGTTTGTGGACGGTGACGGCTGGTAGTCACATGCAGGTTGGGAGCTCCTGCAAGGATAGTGGTAGTGCTGTCAAATCGAGATCGAGACCGGTCTTTATCTCGACTGTCTCAACTTTCTCTCGTCTCCTTTATCTCGTACCGCAACACGAGAAAATCTCGATTGGTCTCGCAAGAGACGAGAAGAGACTCAGACAGTTCTGTGTCGAGCGAGATCGAGACGAGATTCTCGTACTGAAGTAGTGTCTCACTTTTCTTGTGTGACCCCTGCCATGTGTGCCAAGCGATTAAGAACCAATCGCGCGATCGATGGATGTGTCAGCACAAAACGAGAGCAATTCCATTGTTGAGGAGCTGTCGTCAAGAGTCAACAAGAACGACCAATACTAGCTTCACGTAAACATGTTTCTGCGAACAAATCAATGAACTTGCTAAGAAGATGCGTGGAAGCTTCATAATGACATAATTGTTGATGAGGTGCCAGTGCTAGGTTAGATGATGACGACAGCTGCAAGTACTGCACACAATGGCAAGGGTCTAGCTAGGACACACAAGACAAAGTGCCAGAATGCTTCAATAGCATTTACAGTCGGACGCTACGACTGGTCACATACATGCATCCAGCATCAAACAGTGGACACACAATGCAAAAACATGCAAATCGGGCCCACCGATAAACTCCTACCAGTCCACCGATAAACTCCTGCGTGTTGCAGAAAAACTGCAACAGGTCCCGGGTATTGTCCAGAGCTCTGGAACGGTTGTTGGTCAGCTCCAAGCTGGTTGTCCGCCACCAGATGACGCACCAGTACCGCCAGGGTCCGCATCAGGGATCTGCACGAGTATGGACACGTTCCAATGGTCACAGTAAACTGTACAGGTCGAGATGAACGTCACAAATCACAACACCCCCATGACCCGATGGTACGCCTGTCCATACACGTGCAACAGTGAGACGAGTACAACAACGAGTGCAACGAAAGATGTGACACGGACACAAACACACCCCACACTCAGCCACTCTCAGGCAAGGGGCGAAGCCCGAGAGGACTAATGGCCACCAGAAACTTTCCGCGTGCTAGTACCTTCGTCAAGAAGTTAGCACGCTGCATGTCAGTACAAACCCAAATGACGGAGATCACGTGTTGCTCCACCCGATAACACACAAAGTGATGCTCAACCACAATTTGCTTCGTGCGAGCATGAAAGACACCAGAGTTCTCTGCAATGGCAAGAGCACTCTGGTTGTCGCAACGAAGCACAATGGCAGGTACTGACTGACCCAGGTCAAGGAACAGACGCTGCAACCATACCGCCTCAGTAGCTCCTACATCCACATCAACATACTCTGCCTCCGATGAGCTACGTGCAATGCAGCCCTTCTTTCCGTTACGCCAGGACACAACGGTACCATTGAGCAAGAACACGTAACTGGTGCGGCTGCGTCCATCTGGGCTCCAGGCCCAGGCGCTGTCAATGTAGCCGTCAAGGACCACTAAATAGTGCCGGCGAAAGCAGAGTCCGAGGTACGGTGTGGAAACCACGTACCGCACCACTCGCACAGTTGCGTGAAGAGCTCTGGCGCGTGGAGCCTTCGAGAACTGGGCAAGGAGGTTGACGGCAAAGGCGATGTCAAGACGTGTGGTAGTGGCCAGGTACATCAGAGATCCATTGAGACGGAGGTACAAGGTCACATCCACTGTCTCCCCTGGTTGTGTGGGATTGTCCACCTTCAAGGCATCCTGCCTGTCAGGCGTGAGAGGTGTGGAAGCCGTGGGGACTGCGCGGAGGAGGCCGCTGAAGCGCTCCCCCACAACACGTGCGTATCGTGCCTGATGCAGTAGTAGAGTACGACGTCTGCGGTCTCTCACGATCTCCATGCCAAGAAACACCGCTGCAGGACCAAGGTCTTTCATCCTATAGGCAGTCTGGAGGACAGCCTTGGCCTCCTTCATGGCCTCCAAGGAAAGAGATGCGATCAGAAGGTCGTCGACATAGACGAGGATGGTGGTGAACCGCTCAGGCGTCCGTCGGATGAAGAGAGAAGGATCTGCATCACTCTGTTTATATCCCACACGAGTCGAGGTGCCATCGATCTCCTAGTTCCAACACCGAGGAGACTGCTTAAGGCCATAAAGGGCCCTGCGCCAGACCTTGTCACCGGGTGGCTAAGCCACATAAATCTCCTCATCCTGAGAACCATGGAAGAACGCATTGTTCACATCCATCTGGTGCAGTTCCCAGTCATGCTGAGCCACTACACCGAATAGAGCTCGAGTTGAGGTCATGCGGCCAACAGGGGCAAAGGTGTTAGTGGAATCGATGCCCTCATTGTGAGAGTACCCCTTGACGACCAAGCGAGCCTTATGGCGTTCGAGAGAGCCATCCGGCTTCACTTTCTTGCGAAAGACCCACTTGACTTGAATAGCCTTCCTCCCAGGTGGAAGGTCGACTAGCTTGTAAACTCCGTGCTCTCAGATGGCGCGAAGTTCATCCTCGTAGGCTGTACGTTAAGCGTCGGCATCTTGTGATGAGAGAGCTTCCCTTAGTGTGCCCGGGTGAGGCGCCAACGAGGGAGAGCTCTGCGTGGCAAGAGCGCACACCTCAGTGCAAGGTCTAACGACCATAAGATTGGCTAGTGAATCACAAGCGATATGAAACTCGCGAGTGACGAGATCGTGCCCTACACGGCACGCTGGATGAACCTCTGTGTGCTGAGTGCGTTCACTCAGGCTTAGGGCCATTGTGCCGGGATCACCACTCGCGATGCTGCGAGTGGAGCGCCTGGGTGCGGGACCAGACACTCACTGGGCTCCGGAGTCAAATGGTCGAAGACGACCGCCGAGCTCACGGGAGTAACATGGGCTCGAGGTGCGCACCTCAGGCTCAGGACCAGGCACGATCGCAGTTGGGGAGGGCTGAGGCAAGGGAGTTGGTGATGCCGTGCGAGGAGATGCGTGTGTGGGAGACACGGGACTTGGTGTGACAGTAGGAGCAGGTGAGACAAGGCCACGCACAGAGGCAGGAGTGCCAGCGGACACATGTACGGTTAGAGGAGTACACACAGGTATAGGATTATAGGTACTTGTGGGATGCAAGGGAACAGGAGTAGAAGCCGGTTGTGCGGGAGAGGTGTCTGAGCCGACAGCGACGATCGCTGGGTCATCAAGAGCCGGAGACCGCGAAGTGGAGGGAGCTCGAACAGACACATCAGCCTGGCGAGAGGTGCTCGCAGGCGCAGACTCCCCAATCTGTCGAGAAACCTCACACGTAGGAACGTGCATGATGGACAGCGACGTGATCAATGTCAGATCACGGTAGGTGAGGGACTAAAAAAAGAGTGTGTCGCATGACTCCGCAATGTAACGACGAGTAGGGTCCCAAAAGCATCAGGCCTTCGATCGCAGGGAGATGCCTACGAAGGCACAAAGGCACGAAGGCATCCTAGGCCCACGATGAGACCTTGGATCCCTGTTGGTCCTTGGTGTATCACACAAAAGCCAAGGATCCCCAGACGCGAGCGAGGCGTAGGTCAGCACGGTGGCCGAACCAGAGCTCATACGGTGTGACGTGGTCCGGGAGGGGACCATGCGGGAGGCGGTTCCAGACCCAAGTCATATAGGCGAATCCCTCAGCCAGAGGCGAACCGCGAGATTGCCGTCACTCTTCTGGCGCAGGCTGTAGACCCACCGTATCCGGGTGAAGTCGTCAGTGAGGGTCAGGATGTATGGACCCCGATCGGACAGAGACTGGACAGGAAGAGGACCAAGGAGGTCTGAATGGACTAACTCGAGGGGGCGAAGTGCACGAGAGCGACAGTCGAGGTAGGTGCAACGATGCATCTTACCCTGAGCGCAGAAGAGACAGTCAGTCTTAGGCGGCTTCTCAAAAGAAGCCGCGTCAAGACCGAGGGTGGGCTATGTTTGAATGAGCTTTGACATAGTGTCGGAGCCTACATGACATAGACGGCGATGAAGCATTTGCTGGTGCTCAGGAGACACAACGTCATTGACAAAAACACGAACTGAAGGATGGGGAGCAAGGAGCAGATGTCCGAGAGACACGATACACGTCATCCACAACAGTGGCACGAAGAATAATGCTACGAGTGTCTATGGCAGTCACAATGGCGGAGTCCGCAGTATGCTCCACAGAGAGTCCCCTGAGTGTGCAAGCACGGACAGAAAGCAAACTGAGCTCAAGGTGAGGCACAAACAGCACCTCGGAAAGATAGAGGGGGCCAGACGAACCATCAGAACACACGACCCCAATACCCTGGACTGGCAAGGACTGACCAGAGCTTGTGCGAACGGAACGAACAGACGCAACAGGGCCGAGAACAACGAAGTCACTATGGCGACAGGTCATGTGATGAGTGGCACCGGAATCCATGATCCAAGTGCCACCGGAATCACGAATGGAGGACGTCACTCTATAACGGGCAACAGAATACTCGACCTCGGACGGACGCTGGGCAACAAGTAGGGATGAACGACAAAGAGCACAAAGGTGAGACTCATGAATCCAATCGGTATAGTGAGGCCCATTATCATCACATGCCGAATGTGCCCCTCCACACGATTCATCCCGAGCTTCAAGAACAAGCGGACAGATAGGTTGCAAACCACCCGGTAATGACAACACACTCGCACCTCCCTGAAAGCGAAGCTCCAAAAGGTGGCGGAGCTCGGCGATGGTACGGTCACGTGGGTCCAGGTCGTCGCTGCTCACCGGTGGTGAAGGGGGAACTGCTGCGGTCGTGGTCGCCGTGCGCCTGGAGGATGTGCTTCTCGACGTAGACCGTAGTGTGTGCGCAGCCTGAAGTCCGCGAGTAATCCATGCCCAATTGAGTGGCTGCTAACACTCAGTGTAGCGATGAGCACCTCCACAGTTATAGCAGTGAATAGAGTGTCCATTGGTACTACCCAATGACGGGTGTTGTTGTGACTGTTGCTGACCTGAGCCGCACCTCCGTTACCCCTTCTTCCCTTGTGCTGCTCCTGCGACACCCCAAGTCTGAGTCGGTGTAAGCGGGGTAGAAGGGGTAGAGGATAAAGTGGCAGAGGATGGAGAAGGAGACTGCAAGAGGGGGGTCGGTGGTCATGCGACGATTATTGCAACAAGGGGGATCTACTGATGAGCCACTGTTGCCTCACGGACAGAAGTCACCTGGAAGAAAAGCTGGTGTTCCTAGGGAAGAAGCTATAGTGAGGCCGAAAAAGGCTCGAGCATGGCGTCGTTGTGCGTCGTGAAAATGTCTATGTACTCAAGGCGAACTCCGAGCATGATCGTGCGGAGCGCCCACAGGTGTGTACCTCCTGAGGTCCCAAGGGGCGTGTAGATGCGCATGGCACGTCGCCGGTAGTCGGCTGCAGCCTCGTTAGGCCCCTGACAAAGAGAGTGAAAGGCACGAATGTGCGCGACGTGGGTGGCGTGCGTCTCTGCAGTAAGCAGGGATAATGCCAAGTCCCAACCTCCGCGTGGATCAGCGACGGTGCCTGTGCCCACCTCACCAACGAACAAGCGGAAGTCAACGACGGTCTCGCGCGGCATGGCGTAGAGAAGTCCGTGCATCGTTCTAGTCGCCGTCAGCACCTGTGCTTGGTCCATTGTCTGATACAGATTGTGGTAGTAGGGCCACACGCCCTCTGAAGTGGCTCAAACCTGGAAGAGGATCTCCCAACAGTCAAAATCGTCCTCGCTGACATACCGTGGGTGCGGTGTCTCAAAGTCCTTGCGTTGCCGCTCCGTAGGTAGAGCAACCACAGGCTGGGAAGGACGAGGGATGGGAAAGACACCGGGAAGAGGGAAGTAGCTAGGGTGGAGATCAGGCGACGATCGAATCTCGAAGGCGAGATGTGTGTGGGGGCCGAGAGCTCGTCTGAAGCTGGCGGAGACGCTCCTGAAGCACATGAATCTCGCGCTCGGAGGAGTCGCCCTCCATGCTTGGAATGTCTAGATCCTCATCCCAAGGATCAAGAGGTGGCGGGTCGGCTCCAGCTCTTGTCTCCGATGTTGGAGCTGACTGCTGTGTAGAGGGTGCGACACCGGTCGCTCCCTCAGAAGTTTGTCGTGGGGTCGTGGAGTGACCCCGAAGAAGCTCGGTGATGGTACGGAGGGCGTCAGTCTGCTCCTGCTGTAGGCGACGCATCTCGTCCTGCCGACTGCGCAGGTCCTTATTAGCATGCGAACGTGGGCTCATGACCCTTTGGGAGGAAGAAGAGGGATCCCGTACTCTTTTCCACTTATCACCGTACGGAGCCATGTAACTGCTTATTACAGGCGGAGACGTCAACGTGGTCAAATGGCATAAACAACAGCAATTCTCGAGGAGTTGAAACACTGGAAACTTTTGACTCTCAAACCAAAATTTTCACCAAGGAAAGTGCTGACGTCAAAAGGAAGTAACTGACGTCAGCATGACCTGATGACATCAGCAAGGAAAGATGTTGACATCAGCTCCCTTTTTTTGTGTCAACCCTCATGGTTGTTGCGCAAGCAGACGACTGTTCCGCAGTAGCTGTGCAAAAGTTGTGCGGAAGCGGCGCAGTAACTTCCGCTCAACTGCTGCTGCTGTTGCGTCGTCAGTTGTAGCAGTAGCCGCGCAGCTACGTGCGCAACCGTGGTGGCACCTGCGTGCTGCCGTCGCTGTTGCTGCTTGCTACAGCTGCTACGAGCTACTGTCGCCGCTGCTACTGCTGCCGCCACTACTACTGCTGCCGCCGCTGCTACTGCTTCTGCTTCTGTGCTACTACGCCGCTGCTGCTACCGCTGTTGTTCCGCTCCTGCTGTGCTGCTGCCACCGCGTGCTGCTGCTGTGCTGCTGCCGCCACGCGCTCCTATCGCCGCTGCTACTGCTACCGTTGCTGCTGCTGCCGCTGCTGTTGTGCTGCTACTCTGCTACACTGCTGCTACTATTGCACAATGCTACTGTTGCTGCATGTGCCAATGTCGGCAGCCTGTTGCAGTTGTGGCCTGGTGCGGCTAGCAGCTGCTGCTGATGGAGTCTCACGTGATGATGGTGAGCAACGTGGACAGCAGTCGGCTGTAGTCGATAGGTCCCTCTAAATCTGCTACAATGGTGAGTCTCACTGATGCTGCTCTGCTGCGTCTCTCCTACGAAGCTCGGTGAGAACTGTCTCACCGCTCTGATGCCATGAGAAGATGTGTGGAAGCTTCCTAGCGACACAGCCGATGATAAGGCATCAGTGCCAGGTCAGACGATGACGACAGTCACAAGTCGTGCACACAACAGTAAGGGTCTGGCTAGGAGACACAAGGCAAAGTGTCAGAATTCTTCAATAGCATTTGCAGAGAGAAATGACAAATGACAGGTCCATGGCATAAGTACCTGCCGCGGAGCACGACGGGTGTCGCACGCGGCAGTGCAAGATCTGTCCTAAAACCGGCCCAAAACCACTGTTTTGGCCGTAACTCTGCGCAAACATGTCAAAACGCTACGCCGTCTGAACCTAGACGTGCAGGATCACAAGCCGGACGCTACGAATGCATGCATGCATCCAGCATCAAACCGTCGTCACACAATTCAAAAACATGCAAATCGGGCCCACGGCCAGTCTACTGATAAACTCCTACATGCTGCAAAAAAAACTGAAGGAGGTCCTGGGTAGCGTCCAGAGCTCTGGAACAGTCGTCGTTGAGCTCCAAGCTAGTAGTCCGCCACCGGATGACGCACCGATACCGCCAGGGTCCGCATCAGGGATGTGCATGAATATGGACACGACCGAGTGGTCACAGTAAACTGTACAGGTCGACAAGAACGTCACAAATCACAACACTTGCAAACACTATCCTATTTCAATTCGCGAACATTCTGTACTTTGTACACAACAGGCAATAACATTCTTTGAAGTTGTTTTGTTATGTCCACATAAGCTCGCTGCACATACTCAACACTATGGGCCAATCCTGAAGATTCTTCGTGTCCAGTGGTCGAGGTCTGTATCATGTAGGCAAGGTGGAAGAGGAGTGACGTGTTATCCGTGCAATCTAGGGTTTGAGTGCTAAACTGGGGAGTTTGCTTAGGAACCAATGTAAACTGTAGTTGAGACGCTGCTCTTAGTCAAAGTAAAGCCGCAAAGTGTTTTAGCACTGACTTCACTTCCGAAAGCTCGTCTCGTCATTTAGCTTGTCACTTGCAAAGCGGACGATTCGAGATTTTTCTCAGATGAAGGCGAGATCAAGACCAAGAAAATGTAAGCGGGTACGAGAAAGAGATTTTCTCGTCCTATGCACTTGGGACGTGACATCTCATACTGAATTGGATAAAGACGACTTTGAAATCAAGATTTTTTGTCTCGATCTCGATTTAATAGCCAAAGATAGTGGCAACAAGAGAAGAAACATCACTAGCGGCAGATGGTTGCAACTCTGTCGGAGCCTCAGAATTGTTTTTCGATTGACTATGGGTCACACATTATTGCTTTCATGGTCGAAGTCTAGCTTCTTTTGTTGTGAAAGAATATGAGAGTTACTCATTGTGGTGTGAAAAAAAGCCCACCTTTGCTTGGCGGTTGTCTTCAAGCAAGCAAGTGTGAGAGCTTATCGTATGGGCAAATTTGAAAACCAAGTTGAAGATTAATTCCAATGTTTGACATATGAACTTTTGGGGCCTGAAGCCACATGAAAAGAAGGAAATTGGAGATTTTTCATGTGTGAAATGGCGATGGTGTGCGCAATACTACTATTTTGTGGAAGTCTTGGGTCTCCAGAATTGTTACAACATCGGAAGAAATAAAAGTAGTGATAATGATGACTTTCAGAGTAATTAAATGAGTTTTTCTAACTTCAAATGTAGTTGAATCTTATGGGAAGTTAATATCGGCTTCACTTGGGAGAAAAAATGAGATTTTTATGTGATAAGGGGTTGTAGATTGTTACACCATAACATAGATCATGGATTCTACAAAGTATTCGATTCATGTATAAAAGAAAAATAATTGGATAGGATATTTTGAGGTTAGGGAAGTTGAAATGGCCGAATTCGTGAAAATTTCAATTTTCCAGACATACAAACTGCGGGCGGAACATTGGAAGAAGCTAGTATTTGTCAAAGAAAGTGTTAAGACCAGGACCCACCACAAAAACGATTTGCGCAAACGGCAAGAGCGACTCTGGCCTTTGGCTCACACAACGGCCCTCATTTGTTAAGGCCCTTGAGGCAACTGGAGGGCAACCTCCCTTGCGCTTCTTTCCCCGTCTGCTGGAGGAACAAAAATGTTTCCAGTCTCGCCCTCCGGGTTCACTCTCTTTTTATGCACCCTCCACTTTGGAAAGGTTTGCGTCAGGGTTCTCGAAGTTACTGATCGTATACGCTATTCTATTGTACGGTTAACTCAATGACCGTAGCGGTGTTCAAACTGGCGAGAATGGTCCGATACGTCGGAAGCGCTTTTTCATCAGTGACGTCAGCTGGCTTGCATTTCGTGTCGGATAGCGGCCACGCTCCAGACGCCAAGGTTCCTGGCCAACCCGCGGTGCAAGATTGCTGCTTGCAGATTTATGTCGACGTAGATCTACGGTGCAAGGCGACCTCCTCGCCGGCAGCCCAGCCGGTCCCTGACGAGGCGCGCTTAGGTGGCAGACGGCAGCATGTGTTCGGCCGTTCCTCGGACGACCCAACCGTGGCGCCCACGCTGCCTACAGCCTTCCGTCTGACAGCACGGCGTTTGAAGCGGAGCCAGTGTTCGGTCGCAGGTAGGTGTCTCGCCAGTGGTGGTGGTGGTGGTGCTACTGTCGCGGCGGGTGGGTGGATACTAGCTCGTCTATTCATCCTTCTATCGTTCACACAGTTGGTTTTCTTTTCTCCACGGCGAAACTCTGGTCGATCGTTCCGCCCACTCACTGAGAGAGGGCGGTGAGATCAGCCGCACAGTGGTCCGCAGACGGATCCCTCTGCACGACACCCCGCGTTCCGTGCTAACATCAAAGTCGCGATGGGTGGAGCGGACGCAGCCGAGAAGTCCGAGGCACCAGCTGCAGCAGCAGAAGCAGCACCAGCTGCAGCAGCAGAAGCAGCAGAAGCGGCGGCGGCTGCTCCAGCGGTCGACGTTGCTCCTAGTGGCAGTGATGCCATGGAAGTGGAGGCGGACACCAAGACCAAGGAAGAGGCTATCGCCGCTGGAGCCGCTGTGCCCGCCAGTGGGGAAGGCGGCGCTGCTACTACTGCCGCTGAAGATGGGAGCAGCAAAGAGCAAGAGGGAAGGGAGGAGGGTGGAAAGGCGGTGGTGGGGGATGGAGAGCAAGGGAAGAAGGATGAGGTAGAGAGCAAGGGCGCGGAGGAGGCGGCCGCGAATGGTTCTGCGACAGCTGCTGCTGGCAAGCGACCTCGCGAAGAGAACGGCGACGTGGTGGCGCAGGATGGCGACAAGGGCGCTGCTCCTGCTGCTGCCACTGGTGCTGATGGTGCGGGCAAAAAGGCGCGGTTGGTGTTGAAGGACGACGTTCGAGCTGAGGTTCTCAGACAGGTGCATAAGACGGGTTTGCACAGTCAAAAAAGCTAGGAACCCCCCCCCCCTTGTTCGGTGGAAAAGTGGAAGCAGAAGAGGAAGAGGAACATGGAGAGGAGGAGGAGGAGGAGGAGGAGGAGGAAGAAGATGAAGATGATGAAGAAGAAGAAGAAGAAGAAGAAGAAGAAGAAGAAGAAGAAGAAGAAGAAGAAGAAGAAGAAGTAGACGAAGAAGAAGAAGAAGTAGACGAAGAAGAAGAAGAAGCAGAAGAAGAAGAAGAAGTAGACGAAGAAGAAGAAGAAGAAGAAGACGAACAGCAACAATGAGAAGAAGGACAAATCACCACGAATCAGAGCATTCCGCGAAGCATGGATGCCGGAAAACATGAGCGTACCAGGCTTCTCTCTTCAAGAAAAATGAAAGAAGAGAGAGAGGAACAACAGGAAACGTTTTTCTTTCCGTCAACGCATTCTCTATTTCATCCCCCTCGGCGGATCTGCCCGACCGCGGCGAACATTTTTTTTTGACACAGCGCATTTGGATGACTGTGGACCGTTGTGAGCTCTGGGTTGGCTGATCGCCCCTCCCTGGCATGGCAACCGAATCTCATTGCGCTGGGGTCGGTGCCGCTGCAGCTGCCGCTCCGCAATCGAGTCTGCCGCTCCTGCCGCTGCTGATGCCGCTGCTCCCCTTCACCTGAACGCGGGTGCTCAGGCGGTAGTTGTGTGGTTGCGTTGAAGTGGTTGTGATGCTGCTGCTGGTGTTGGTGGTGGTGGGGTTGGCGACGCTGCTGCTGCTGCTGCTGTCGTTGCTGCTGCTGCCGCTGCTGCAGCTGCGGCTGCTGGTGTATCGTTGGCGCTGCTGATGCCGGTGCTGCTGGTGGTTCTGGTGCTCCTGAATCTCCTGATGGTGCTGGTGCTGCTGCTGCTGGTGCTGGCGCTGTTGCTCAATTTACTGTTGCTGTTGGTGGTGCGGCTGCTGCTGCGTCAAGTGCTGCTGCTCCTGTTGCTGCAGATGCTGGTGCAAGTGCGCCTGTTCTTTCGGCTTGTGTCTTTGCTGTACGTGATGTCGCTATCGCTGGCGGCTCTACTGCTGCTGCTGGTGCTGCTGCTACTGTTGCTTGTGCTAATGCTGGTGCTGCTGCTGGCGCTTTGCTGCCAAAGGTCCTGATGTTTTCAGTGATGGTGCTGATGCCACTAATGCATACGCTGCTGCCATTGCAGATGCCGGTGCTGGTGCTGGTGCTGCTAATGGCGCAGCAGCAGCAGCAGCAGCAGCAGCAGCAGCAACATCTGCTACTGCTACTGCTGCTGCTGCTGGTGGTGATATTGCCAATGCTGCTAGTGCTGGCGCCAGTGCTGCCGCTGCTGGAGCTGTTGCTCCTACTGCTGCTGCTGCTGCTGCTGCTGCTGCTGCTGCTGCTGCTGCTGCTGCTGCTGCTGCTGTTGATACTGACGCTACAGCTGGTGCTACTGACACCGCTAGTGCTGCTACTGCTCGTGCTGCTGTTGCTGCAACCGGGTGTCATGTTGCAGAAGCCGCAATGTTGTCGCCTGCTGCCCTGCCTGGCCTGCCATTTTGGCGCGATGCGCAGATGGAGTACTACTTCAGTGACAGCAACCTTCCCCGTGACAAGTTCATGAAGGAGAAGATCCAGGAGGGCGATGGATGTAAGCGGTCCCCAAACCCCCTCGCCCCCTGGTGACCCCACAGCGTGCGGCTGTGGGCATTTGCATGCCACTGCGTCACATTGCAGTGCGCTGCACTTTGTGGCATGAGGTGTGCAAGTTACACGTCATGGAATGGCATGGATGCACGAAGGGTTTGTCGCATGTCAGATTGCATGTCAAGCAGATTTGAGTGGGAATCCCGCGCGCACGCCGACGTGCGGTGTGATGTGGTGGGCGTGCATGCATTCGCATAATGAATCTCATTATGTGGCCTGTGAGCATGCGCGCGTGCACACGCACTTCCATGCATGCATGCATGCATGCGTGCAAGGTGGTCGAACACACCCAGTATGAGGATTCCATTGAGTTCCAGTTGGGGCTGTCTCTGAAACTGGCTATGTGGTGGGTATTGGGCACTCTGCACGTGTCTGCTTTGGCTACCGTGCACTCCTGCACAACGGCCTTCATCTTGGTGTTACTGTCGCCAGTGCATTGCTGTTGCTGCTGCTGCTGCTTCTGCGTCTGCTGCTGGCTTTGTGTTTTTCTCCTGCTGCTGCTTTCTTTTCTGCTGCTGTTTTGCCTGTTTCTTTTACTTTTTTTTCTTTCCCTTTTCCTTGCTGCTGCTTTTTATTCTGCTGCTGCCCTTTTTTTTTTGGGCAACGAATTGGTGGTTGAATGCAACACAGTACGGGCGCGTAGCCTGCAAAACCGTGCTCCAACACGCGGAGAATCAAAGAGCATTCTATGGCTTGTAGGCGATGAAGCTGGTGCACTGCACTTGCTTGATGTTGTCAAAGCCGAGGATGCGGATGTAGCACTGGGGGCACATGTGGCTCCATGGCGGCAATGCAGCTCTTGGCCACAGCAGGTGAGTGCAGCAAATGACCCTGCCCAAGCATCGGCATAGTCCTCGAGTCTGACATGACACCGTGTCGGTGTTGGACTCCAAAGTTGCATGTCCCTGTCATGCGCCGCGACGCACGCAGCAGCAGCAGCAGCAGTGGCAGCAGCAGCAGCAGCAGCAGCAGCAGCAGCGGCGGCGGCGGCGGCAGGCCAGATATTTCCACTCGGTGTCGTCAGCATTGCCGTCCACAGTCACTGTGCACGTGCAGATGACCAACATGCGCGTGCGTGTGTGTGTGTGCATGTGTCTGTGTCTGTGTGTGTGTGCATATGTGTCTGTGTGCAACAGGGGTGTCGCTGCCGCTACTGTGCACGTTTGCGCGCATGCGAAAGCATCTGGGGGTGGAGGCGGACGCCGCGGTTCCCACCCACCTGGTGGAGGCGGTGGCGGACCTGCTGCGTGGGTCGTCGCAGCTGCTCAGAGTGTCTGACGATGGTGGGTGCCGCTGCTCCCCGACCAAGGGCATGTGTGGACGGAGGCTGGATGCTGTCGTGCGTAGCTTGTGTTGCCCATCACAAGCTGTCGAATGTGGCTTATGGCTGACTGCATTCTGAGGCTGGTGGTCAACCATACTGACCATGTTGTTCTTGCTGCTGCTGCTGCTGCTGCTTCTGCTGACAATGACGATGATGACGACGACGACAACGACGACGACGATGACGACGACGACGACGACGACGACGACAACGACGACGACGACGACGACGACGACGACGACGACAACGATGATGATGGTGGTGATGACGATGATGATGGTGGTGATGACGATGATGATGGTGGTGATGACGATGATGATGGTGGTGATGACGATGATGATAGTGGTGATGGTGATGATGATGATGATGATGATGATGATGATGATGATGATGATGATGATGATGATGATGATGATGATGATGATGATGATGATGGTGGTGCTGGTACTGATGCTGCTGCTGCTGCTGCTTCCGCAGGCTGTCGTAGATTTTTTTTTCTTTTTTTGTAGCAGAGGTGTGTAATGTTCATGCGGCTGCTACGGCCACTGAGTCTAGGCCAATGCTGTTGCGTGTGTGTTGCAGCAGCAGCAGCAGTAGCAGCAGACACCTGGCCCAGTTTGGAGAAGGCGACGGCTGCAGATGATGCGCTTTGTTTTGCAGCCGAGAACAGAAACCAATGGCCGTGTGCTTGGCCCCAAACTGTTGGCGTGTGGAGTGCGTTTGTGACTTT
Organism: Penium margaritaceum; assembly: GCA_023375785.1. Taxonomy (NCBI): domain Eukaryota; kingdom Viridiplantae; phylum Streptophyta; class Zygnematophyceae; order Desmidiales; family Peniaceae; genus Penium; species Penium margaritaceum. The sequence goes on from SZWC01018363.1 coordinate 18,541, forward strand.
GGATGTGGAGTGCGTTTGTGACTTTGGATGTGGAGTACGTTTGTGACTTTGGATGTGGAGTGCGTTTGCGACTTTGGATGTGGAGTGCATTTGTGACTTTGGATGTGGAGTGTGTTTGCGACTTTGGATGTGGAGTGCGATCGCGACTTTGGATGTGGAGTGCGTTTGTGACTTTGGATGTGGAGTACGTTTGTGACTTTGGATGTGGAGTGCGTTTGCGACTTTGGATGTGGAGTGCATTTGTGACTTTGGATGTGGAGTGCGTTTGTGACTTTGGATGTGGAGTGTGTTTGTGACTTTGGATGTGGAGTCCGTTTGTGACTTTGGATGTGGAGTGTGTTTGCGACTTTGGATGTGGAGTGCGATCGCGACTTTGGATGTGGAGTGTGTTTGCGACTTTGGATGTGGAGTGCGTTTGCGATGTTTGAGTGTGCGTTGCGGAGTCCATGGAAGCACAAGTGCGCCGACCCACATGCACTCGTGAACTCCCACGTACGCTCGCATTCGCACCCACGTACGCTCGCATTCGAACTCACGTACGCTCGCATTCGCACCCACGTACGCTCGCATGCACACCCACGTACGCTCGCATTCACACCCACGTACGCTCGCATTCACACCTACGTACGCTCGCATTTGCACCCACATATGCTCGCATTCACACCCACGTACGCTGGCATTCACACCCACATACACGCTGGCATTCACACCCACATACTGTATTGTTTTCCATATTCGCCTAAAACAATTGAACACTTTCAGCTATTCAGTTCATGGAGAAAATAACAACAACAAAAGAAAAACCTGGGTTTGATTGAAACACTAGCATAATTCATGAATGGCTTTATCCTACATGTCGTTCACAAGAAACAAGAGACAAGTGCTGAGGGGTGGCGTCGACTTCGAGTTCGGACACCCAATTCAGGTAGGTGGCATTACACCGGAAAGCGCGTTCGGTCGTGCGGACGCAATGGAGGAGAGATGGCGCGCACACACCATGGTCGGACTGACCTGCACGGTCGTTTCAACAAACAGCCGTTGTCCCCACGAGTCACAGGATGCGAACTACATCGTTTCAACAAGAAAAGTACCAGTTTTGAGCATGCAGCTCTGATTGAATCACAGAATAAACAAGAAGGGTCCAATTTTTCTTTTTTTTATTCAGGCAGCGTAATGCAATCTGAAAAATAGGCGAATATGGAAAACACTTTGGTACGCTCATATTCGCACCCACATGCATGCAAACATACTCACACCCACATGTGTGCGTGGTGCGTCTGTGTGTGTGGTTTTGAGGGGGTTGGGGGGATGGGCGGCTCGTGCAGGCCAGCAGGTGAAGCGGGAGGGTGCTCTGCCGTTGGGGCGCGAGCACATAGCGGAGATCAATGCACGCTCTCTGTTTGCCGCGCCGTTTGAGTGGTGCAGCAGCCTCGAAGACGTGCACTCCTTCTTCTCCAAACTGGGCCAGGTGTGTGTTGCTGCTGCTGCTGCTGCATGGTGTTGCATGGTGTTGCATGGTGCTGCATGGTGTTGGATGGTGTTGCATGGTGCTGCATGGTGTTGGATAGTGTTGCATGGTGCTGCATGGTGTTGCATGGTGTTGCTGCTGCTGCTGCTGCATCATGGTGCTGCCTTGGTGCTGCACCATGGTGTTGGTTTGCTGCCTCTGCTGGCTTGCTGCCTTTGCTGGCTTGCTGCGTCTGCTGGTTCGCTGCCTTTGCTGGCTTGCTGCGTCTGCTGGTTTGCTGTGTCTGTAGGTGTGCTTCCATGCCCCTGTTTGGAGTGAGATCCCTAGGATTTAGGGTTTAGGGTTTTGGGTCTAGGGTTCAGGAATCTCACTGAGCTCGTTGCATCAAAGGATTCGAGGTTCTGTTCTACGGACGAAGTGGGAAAGCTACAAGGAAGCCATTGTGCCATCAATGGATTTGGGGCTCTTCCTTCCTTCCTTTCTTTCTTTCTTCCTTTCTTTCCTCCCTTCCTTCCCTCCTTCCTTCCCCTCCTCTCCCCCTACCTCCCTCCTTCCCTTCCCTTCTTCCCTCCTTCCCTCCTCTATTTCCCTCCTTCCCTCCTCTATTTCCCTCCTTCCCTCCTTCCCTCCTCCTGTCCTTCTGTCCTTTGCTGCGAACACAGACGTGCACGAGTCGCCAGGGGGCACTTCCCCTCCCACATGAGGCGCGGTGAGGGGAGGTTCAGGACGACACACACACACACACACACACACACACACACACACACACACACACACAGTGCAGTGCAATGTGGCGAGCAAGGCGTGGGGTGACCGGGGCATGTTGCGCTCACCTGGGAGCCCTTGTGGGAACCCACCCACACTGCATGACACGGAGTGGTGCTGGGACTCATGACCCACCACAGCATAGCTGCGGCGAGTTGTGCTGTGGTCTACGGATTATAAGGCTGCGATGCTTTCCGGTTTTGATCCTGTGCATGTGGTGGTGGTGGTGGTGGTGGTGGTGGTGGTGCTGGTGGTGGTGCTGGTGGTGGTGGTG
>SZWC01018363.1:34584-49702 GCA_023375785.1 Penium margaritaceum
GGGGGGGGGGGGGGGGGGGGGGGGGGGGGGGGGCACCGCCGCAGCACACTAGACCCTACATTGTCCCCGAGTCCTCCGCCTTTCCCCTGTTTCATGATCTTTGTAGAAGCCAATGATCACCTCATCGCATCCACCAGTTCCTCTGCTATCCAGTCCGTAGAGGCCCTTCTTTAGTTAGCTTACAGGATGAAGGATTTTGGCCCCACTTGTATCTTCCTTGGTATGGAGCTCACACAATATCGGCAGTACTGCTCGCTCCACTTGCACCAGGCTATGTGTTTTTGCAGCCTGGGGTAGTCTTCATCTTCTTGCGGCTGTCCTTCTTCTTCGTACCCCATGACCCCTTCAGGTCAGAGGCTAGTGAAGTCTCTGAATGTGACAAAGATGGTGGAGGGCAGTCGACGTCACCAACTTCCTTGGTGTCATTGGTTCTCTCATGTACGTTGCCATGGCAGTTGCATTCTTCGTGAACTACTTTGCACACTTCCTTCTAGTAGCCATGAGAGCAACACCTCAAGGTTGCACTTCATGTAGTGTGTTTTGCCCTCTCCACGGCAAGTTTCAGACTATGCAACAGAGCGCAACACTGAGTCATCGTCGAATGATACACTGAAATCTATGGGTGCACACAGGTTCTAGGGATCGCACCTCTAGAACCGTGGTTCTGGTTCTAGTACCAGAATCATTGATCTGGTTTCAAAATTTTAGAAATTTGAAGAGTCCAACTTCCAAGACATGGGGTCAGATGGAAGTGGAAATTGGATGGCTGACAAGCCTTACCTGAAATAAAATAGAAATGGGGTCTCGTTTGACTCATCTTGGGGATAGAATTAGGCGTAACCTCCTGCAAGGTTTCCCTTGGATGTAGTGCTTGCTCGATTCTTTGACTGAGGAATGACAGCACGGGCTGCTGATCTGCCCGTTTTGCCCCAGTGTTGTTGCGCTGCAATTCAAATGCATGTGAATTCAATCAAAGATGCAAACTGGAAGGAACACAAGTGTCATGAAAGAAATAAAACAACATCTTCCTCTTCCAGAACATCATTGTGGAAGATGAGCTTGCCTGGAAATGGGGTTGCTGCCTTCTAAAAGGCAAGGTCAAACACGCATGGGAAACAGGCACGGGCCCAAGCCCAGTAGTGTAGGGTGTCACATAGCGGGGAATAGCGAGTGAGCGAGCAGCAGGCTTGCTATCGCTTGCTGCCCTCAAGTGTGGTGGACACAAACCACCACCCAAGCGCTTTCTGGAAATACCTGTCAGACTTGCCACTGGACAAAAGACCGGTGAGAATTGGGTTTGGGAGAGCACCCGGTTATCCACCACTGAGTTGGTGCCAAGGATTCAAACAAACATAAGGCAAAAGGCAACATGCCTGTGGCTGGAACGGAATGAGAACCAATGCTGGTGAAACCCCTCAATCACTCGTCATGGGGCTGATTCATCGTACAGTCACATCGCAACGGTGGAGCAGCCAGTAGCAAGGTCTCCCTCTGGTCATTCACCTGCATCAGTGTGGTGAGTGTGCAACGAGGCCAGAGGTCATTACGTGTCTCTGAAATATAACCAACACGCCCCCATGATCCACAGCCGACATGTACACAGACACCCACAACCACAAGGCAGACATCAAAAGACGTGACACAAGACTGTATACATGCACAGGCACGGCCGATCACCCTGGAGTATCACGAGGGCACACCAGACCAACTGCATTAACTGCCGCCTTGAAGACATTACTGCTGATTGCCTTCGTGGGGAAGTCTGCTCTTCCCTGCCAGGTGTCATCCCACACAATGTGGACATCTCCTGCAGCCACACGCTCATGCACAAAATGACGTTCCCCATTGATTTACTTAGTGCAAGTGTGATGCATGCCATTGTGCTCAGCAGTAGCCTTTGTGCTTTGGTTGTCGCATTGCAATGTGATGTAGTAGAGCCTTTCGTGTGACATGTCTTGCGTCAATCACTCCCCTTTTCCACGGTTGAGGCGATCTCCGTGGTTCCAACACATGAGTGACTTCTTTAGGCCATAGAGAGCCTTTCGCAGTCACCAGACCTTGATAGTGCCATCAGAAAATCTTGGACGTTGCACCATGTAAATGTCCTCATCCAATCGTCCATGTAGGAACTGTCCATTTCTCAAGTTCCCAATCATGGTGTGCTAAAAGAATCAGAAGAGCTCAATCTACGGTGTAACATCTGACAGGGGCTAATGCTTTTTCAAAATCAACACTGTGGACATGGGGATACCCCTTGGTAGTGAGGCGTGCCTTGTATGTATCAAGTGCACCGTTGCACCATTTTTTTTTTTTAAAGATCCAACGAGCATTGATAGCTTTGTTTCCTGGTGATAGATCGTCTGGTTCATATGCAGCATGGTCGTCTAGAGCTCTAAGCTCATCTGGCATGGCAGCCTTCCACTGCTTGACGTCAGACGCCGTATGTGTTGAGGGTTTAGGTGACTAGGGTGTGGTAGGGATAGTGGCTTGATACTCGGCAACGCTACTTAGGACATCAGATTCAAATGCATGCTCGTGCTCTGTCGGAGTAGCGCATGTCCAAGAGTAGATCTCTTCATTTGTGACCGAGACTGACAAGCCAAGGGGGTACAAACACTTGAGGAGTGGTTGGGGAGCGCTCAAGGGCCCCTGCCACAGATGAAAGGGGAAATGGGTACAAGACCCATGAGGTTGCCGGACTAAGGAAATTCAAATGAAGGAACAGGCAGACTTGTCACGATATGAGCAACCGGACTGGATGGAGTCGCAAAGTGAGACAGGGACTCAGATGGGATGGAGGGTAATGACGTGACAAGGGAGGATGGTGCTTTAAAAGATCTAAATGACAAGGACGAAAGAGACCCTGAGGCTTGTGTGGGCGTAGTATCTGTCGACTGGGGACGTGTCGAGGGTGTAAGCTGTGGGGAAGAGATACCAGCATGGACTGCAGGGACTATAGGGCCGACTTCTCCCCAAAACCGAGAAAGTGGCAGCAAGGAGGCGGCAGACAAGAGACGACCAAGACCACAGAGGAACAAATACTTAAAGATCAACACATCACAAGAGACAACAACGCATTGGCGCTCTTGATCCCAAAAACGCCAGGCCGCAGACCAGGTGCAGGCACTAAAACAGGGACAAAGGCCCCATGGGGGGAGATTTTTCCATCACAAAGATTTTGAGGAAGTCAGACATATATAATACCCCCCCTCCTCCCGACCAAAGCAAGGCAAAGATCGGCACGAGTGCCGTACCATCACTCAAAGGGCATGACAGTGCAAGGGAGAGAAGCAGGAAGAACAGGGTTCCAGACTCAATTCATGCAACTCATGGCCTCAAAGGCAAAGGGAGGGGGAGAAGACCACACTCAGACAGCAGAGTGCGGATGTCATCGGCAAGGGTCCCAATTTAAGCGCTTGGAGATGCTGTTTTGTCAAGGTGTGTAAGGAGTAGAGGTCTTCAAAAACACCTGTTTGGACTCAAGGAATTGGGCGATGGGTCCAAGGAACCCACCGTCCTGATCACTGCAAAAGACGTAGCAAGTGTTGGCACGCGCACTCATCTTGAACAAGCCATGACTCATTGATTGCATACGCATCGTTCTTCTGAAGACGAGTGAAGACCAAATGAAAACAGGAGAAAGCATCACTGAGAGACACAAAACGTAACACCCAACATCCCCAAGGAAGTAATGGGAAAGGGAATCCATGACAGGGGAAGGGAAGGTGGACCGTGACAGGCCGACAACGGGCTGAAGCCAGAGCATGCTTGTGATGGATTAGTGTGCACATGGCCAAGACAGTGATGCAAGAGCTGAACGTGATCATGAGAGAGACAAGGTGCGACATTAGCAAGGGCAGAGCCAACTGAGGAAGCAGAGGGTGCAGGCAATTACGCACGGTAGAGCTTGTCACACTTGATGCCACGCAAGACTATACCACAGGAGGGACAACAAAGGACAGTGCCAACACCACGATTGGCTAAGGAATATATGCCCTGATCTTCCAGGGAAGTCACCAATAGCAAGCTAAGCTCCAAAGAAGGCACATACAGAAAATCAAGCAGAAACAGGACACCACTGGGGCCAACAAAGAAGATGACGCCAATGCTCGAAACAATAAGCATCTGGCCCGACCCATTGTGAACAAAGCCAACGGACCCGCCTGGGACCAACAAGACAAAAGAGGAACGGACGAACATCTTGTGTTGGGTGGCTCCTCAGATGATGATCCAAAAGCTACCTGAGACACAACCACAAGGGAGAATGCAACAAGTGATGACAGTTCCAATAAATAGGGCAGACAAAGCACAGGCAGGGAGACGACGGGGAAGAGTGTCGGGCTTTCAATACTCTATCCATGGAGAAGACGCAGACGACAACTCCAATAATGACCCGGGGGAGGGGGGGGGATCCCTACGAAGGACAGTATCAGAATGGCACGTAAGACCTCTGGCCAATGGAGCCAAACTTTCACCTCCCTGATTGCGAAGGCAAAAACAGCTAGAGGAGAGCTGCTCTAGCTGGTGCTCACTGTTGACCGACGACGCCGGGGCTAGGGTCGAGGATCCCGAGGAAGGAGGGTACCACAAAAGAGCGAATTAGGCCGGGAAAGGAGGCCCAGCATAGACGGGTGCTCCGTATGGAGGCAGCGAGTCCTAGTGGTATGGGACTGATGGAGGAGCGGTGGAAATGCCAGCGGTAGAGTAGGCCTAAGCAGAGGAAATGGAGGACCGAGAGGGGGTGCTGGAGCTGGATCTAGAGGTGGAGAAAGAAGTGCAAGTACTACATTTCCAGTGAGCATGCATGGCATGCGCACGGCACAAGTCATCAGGTGGAGCAGAACACGTGTGCATGGAATGCTCGGAGGAGCACACACCTGCTTGAAGCATGCGGGACAACGCGGGGTCTTTGGCTTAGGGGTTCTCCTAGGACCCCTGCCAAGTCCACGGTCCTGAGAGGCGAGTGCAATGACGATGGATGAAGAGGAGGAAGAGGCTATAGATGAAGAGGTAGGGAAAGAGGATGTTTTATGCATCCTATTTCCCCCAAAACAAGCTTGCAATAAAGGCGTTTGTTCCGAAGACCGGTCCACCAAGCGGCAAGACTCTCAGTGGTGAAGTCCATAGAGCACCAACACTAGGCGGGGACTATAGTGGAATGGGTCGGGACGCTAGGGGCTGTAACTCATCCATCAGCCTTGACGGTACGAAGGAGGTCAGGCAGCTCGGGGATGAATCCATTGACCTTGGTGAGCACATCAGATAGCTGGCCAGGCCTTGCTTTGCCAAGATTGCGAGCCCACAAGCCTAGTATGCATCAGCTGTTTTGTCCGCACACATCAAGAGCGTGTTGAACTGGACGATGAGCGCACTTTGGGCCGATCGGCCAGTGATATTGGTGTGTTCGTGAAGCATAGCCTACGCACCTACTGGGCCAGCCAGACATTGAGGGGCAGGACCAGCATTGAAATAATCAATGAGTGTCTCAAGCGCATAAGTGATAAGGGTGCGGACAGCGCGGGTAAACTCAGTAGCAGTAGATGTGAAAGGTGGAACCGTTGGAGAGTAGTACTCCCATAGTTGTTGCCTGGATAGGGGGTTGAGAGAAAACTCATGCTTGTGCGGCACAGTGGTAGTTGTTGAAGTACGAGGAGTAACAGCAAGGTTTGCAGAAGGGGTATTAGTAGTGCATGTGTGGAGGAGGCACCCGCACCGGTGCCAATGTTAGCACCAGAAAGTGGGACAGAAGCAATGGGCAGGTGCTTAAGTGTAATGGCAGCTACCTTATTTGCAAAGGCAGCGTGGTCATCATTGGCCACCTTGAGGCAATATTCAACCTCCCGCTAAGCCTTGCGAGGGAGGTTTAGCTGGCGCTGCACACCTGCTATGACTGACTGGTCGTTCTCCGGCATGGTGATGATAGACGGGTCTTGTCTGAAAGATTTTGGTAGAGTTTCTCCTGTTCTAATGGACGTAAGAAATTGAAAGTGCCCTAGGCACGTTTGGAGAGTGTCGTAGGACAGCCCAACTCAAGTCACACAAGCACGCCACCACAGAAGAGGAAAAGCAGGGCACCAACGGGGGAGACACATGCAAGGGAGACCCTCACGAAGCAGCAGGAGGTGAGGGAATGCGTAGAAAGGCAAGGAGTGGTGGTACAACAGCAATCATAGCAGCTGTCAGAACTGAGACCATGGACGTAGCTGGGACCACTAGGGCAAGGGCACTGGTGGTCAGTGCTGTACCGAATGTGGTGAGGACTGCCCGTACAAAGACAGTAGTTACAACCAGGCTGATGGTGGCATAAAGTGGAGATGCACCACATGTGATGGCCGTGGCTGTAGAGGTGCGGATTGCAGAAGTGGCTGGTGATATGGTAGCTGTTGTGGAGGCAACAGCGGATGTGGCTGTAGTAACTTGCTTGCCATGCTCTGTAGCTATTGCAGAAACAGCTCCAACTACGACTGCGGCCTCAGTGTCGGCCTCAGTGACACGCCATGCCCAAGGGGAGACAGGAGCGCGGGATACCCTTGCTAGGGCAGCAACGTCTATAACAGCCGAGGCAGCCTGTATGAGCTTGCGTGTAAGGTGGATAGTATCCTCACAAAGTGATGTATACAGATTTGTAGCAGCGACATCCACTTCAGCGACATCGTGCAGCTGCAAATAAGGCTGCACACCAAATCCTAGGATTCGTGAATAAGATTCGTGAATCCGGATCCGGATTCGGATTCGGGGATCCGAACCCTTCATTAGGATTCGATTCGGGATTCGGGGATCTTTTTTGTACGAGTTTCAACTTGGAAAACATGGTTTTCTGAGGCAAACAAGAGGAGTTTTACTTGGCATAACCTGTAGGATTCGGAAAAGATTCGTGAATCCTTAGGATTCGCAAATCCAGATTCAGATTCGTGAATCGAAGCCAGACTTGGATTCGGATTCGTGAATCCGAATCCAATCTTGGATTCGGGAATCTTACCCGGTGTGCACCCTTAGCTGCAGAACCCCCTTGGAGGCGTTTGGATGAGAGGGACATACCGGGTTCGGTTGATTTGTTCACAAAAATTTTGTTAGAGTGGCCTTGGGTGCGGGAGCGTCACTGCTCAGGATGTGGAGCTGACGAACCTGAAAATCCTTGTAGCACCCACCAAGTGGTACCATGCCAGGCACCTGGAAGTGAGCCAGCATCGGTACGTGCACCACCTCGGTGGTGTTGTTTTGGCAGCTGGAGCTGTAAGCAAGTTAGTGCAGAGTTTTCCAAGGTGTCGTGTGTTGTGCAATGTTGTACATTGAGAGGGGCAGCTGTGTTGTTGTGTGTATTGTACACAGCTTACGGTGACCCCTCGGCTCATGTCCATCCACGTGCAGTTCCCTGACATGGCAACGGTGGCAGAAGACTGGCGGCCGGACGGGCCCCCGGAAGACACTTATCATGGCTAGATCCTTGCTGTGGGATAGAACAGAGGCGTACAGCCTATCAAGAGGTAGCTCTTGTCGACGTGGCCTTTCTAGTTCAGACAGCTTGTCGTTCTGACATGTCTGCAGGGAGTTATGCCCAAAACCGTGTTTCCGCCACAATTTTGGTCTGTTAGAAAGTTGTGCGCCTGTGTGCACCATGTGTGTGTGTGTGTGCACCAGCTAGGCCTGAGATCCTATGTAGTCTGCCCACGGCTCAGTTGCTCTATCTCTCTCTCTCTCTCTCTCTCTCTCTCTCTCTCTCTCTCTCTATCTCTCTCTCTNNNNCAAAACCGTGTTTCCGCCACAATTTTGGTCTGTTAGAAAGTTGTGCGCCTGTGTGCACCATGTGTGTGTGTGTGTGCACCAGCTAGGCCTGAGATCCTATGTAGTCTGCCCACGGCTCAGTTGCTCTATCTCTCTCTCTCTCTCTCTCTCTCTCTCTCCACATTGCTTGCAGCCAGACACATCGAATTGTCGTGCTAGTCAGACCCTTGCAGTTGATTTCTGCCCTACTGCCTAGCACCTACTTGCATGCATTCTGTCATGGAATCAGAGCAACAAGACCTCCCTCCGTAGCTGCACCGCAGAGACGCAGCTCCAGCGACAGCAGTGACAGTCACCACCGCCGCTGGCGCTCCTGGACGTTTCCACACACCTGGAGAGTTGCGCTGCCGCCACCGCGTCAGCAGCAGCAACAGCAGCAATTGTGGCAGCGTGGGTGGCATTGCAGCCACGTTGTGTCACCGTCGCCGACGCCGTGGGACGTAGTTGGTAACGGTCACTGCCACCCCGTCGTCGTCACTGCCGGCCTCATCTCGCCGGCCTTCCTCACCGCTGCAGCGACGGTCCCCACAACAGCCAGCACCACCACTAGCAGCGGCAGCCGCCGCCACTAGCACCGCCGCTAACGGCGGCAGTTGCCGCCGCCAGCACCGCCGCCAGCACCCCCGCCAGCACCAGCGGCAGCCGCCCCCGCCAGCACCACCACCGCCAACGGCAGCCAACGCTGCTGCTGCTGCAAGCAGCACCGCCACTGCGGCAGCAGCGCTCCCGACGCCGATGACACAGCCAGCGTGGCCGCCGGCATCAGCTGCAGCCGTCACCACCAACGCCGCCGGCGCTTCCTCCCCTCAATACAAAAAAAAGGACAACGGAGGAGAAGACATCAAGGGAGAGAGTGAAGGGGGTCCAACACCCTCGGGCGGGGCCAGGGGACCCATCTCAGGCTGCCTGTTAGTGCTGACATCACCAGCTCTTGTGCTAATGTCGACATTGCCTCCTGTTGATGTCATTAGTGCTGAAACGTCTTTTTTTCTAGCACTCTGAGGCATCCAGAAATTCAGTCGGATTGTCGTTCCGACCACTTTTGCCGTTCCCCCATACTGAGCAGTAGCGCCCGGCCGTCATGCTGAAGCAAACCCCCACCAGCACCGCCACCAACGTAGCTGCCAAGAGTAGCTCTGTCAGCAGCCAGTGCTGACCGCCACCAACGTCACCACGGCAGCAGCAGCAGCGATAGTAGCAACAGTAGCAGCAGCCGCAATAGACGCAATAGCTGTAGCAGTAGTAGGAGCAGCGGCAGCATCAGCATCTGCAGTAGCGGCAGCAACAGCGGCCTCCAAGTCTGACTACCTTGGCACGTCCGGTGCGCGCGCTGGCCGACCTGCACACGGAAAGCTGCCAAATGCTGACGAAGCAAGTTGCTCAGCTGTAGGACCTGATCAAGGACTTACTGCCCTAGTAGCAACGACAGCCAGCCAACCTTGACGAGGACCACCTCCCCCCCGGCAGCCATGCTGACGAGGTAGCTAAGGCCCACTCTGACTCTGGGGATGAGGGCGAGGAGGAGTTGCTGCGTCCACGCATCCTGTGCCTGGAGGCACGCCGCAGAGCGCGTGAGGCAAATGCCGCCCTTCAGGGTACGGGCTCCAACGCCAACCTCGGCTTGGGCCCAGCTCGCCGCCCTTTGAGCTTTGAGGAGTTGGCTCTGTGGGCTTGTTTGCACAAGGAGGTTGCCTCCTCTATGTCTGGCCCCGTAGTGGCTTTGGCTCTTGCCTTGCTGATGGTCAAGCCACGCAAGTGGTTTGAGTTGGACCCACCCGTCTTCCAGACTAGGACGGCTACAACTTTTTGGAGCCCAGCTTCCGTATATGGGCCATGAAAGAGGGGGTCCTCGCATACCACTTCATCCCCTACCAGGCATCTGACTCCGCCCACATGCAGATGGCCGTCCGCGCCGCCTACGGCCTCATGAAGGCCTCCCCGGCCTACACCAAGGACTTCAGTCGCTTCCTTGGCGACCCGCTGACCAGCACAAGAGCTAACCCTTGCGCAGCGTGGGCGCTGGCCATTGCCCTCTTCAAGGACGCCACCTTGGCCCTGACGTCCGAGCGCCTCACCGCCTTCAACTCCCCCTGCCAGACTCCTCAGGAATTCGCACCCGACTACCGGCGCCGGGCAATCCAACTGCATGAGGACCCAGGAGATGATGCCCTTATGTAGTACGCATTCCTCCAGATCATTCTCTACTGCATCCACCCCGACTACGTGCACGTCTTCAGCGGCTTCAACTAGTCTCTGCTATGCGACATGAGGAGCGACAATACGCTGCTATGATGGGCCAATCTCCACTTCTTGGAGGTCACTGGCATGGATGCAGCGAACCACGCCCACCGCAGCAACGCTTCCACACGAGTTGCAATCGCATCCTCCTCCGAGCCGCCTGTAGTGACAACGGCACCAGCTCAAGGGAAGAAGGGGCACAAGTCGTCAGCCGGCAACGGGAACAACGGGAACAACGGTAGGACCAGCGGTAGCACCAGTGCAAGGAATGTCAGCCACAGCAGCAGCAGTGGCGGAAGTGGCAGCAATGGCTCCGGGTGCACTGGGGGTCGCAGGCTCCTGTGCTTCAAGTGTGGCGGTGACCACCGCTACCCCAACAGCACTCGCCTAACGGGCCGCCCACTGGACGAAGATCACACGTAGACTGTAGCACGCGCACAAGGTGTGCATGCTCCAAACGACATGCGCAACCGCCCGCTCGCCCGCCACAACCACAGCCGTCCCAGAGCGGCCCGTAGCCACAGTGACCATCCCAGCCGACCTGGAGACCAGGCACTCGCCGACTGGGATAGGACGATCGCCAAGCTACACCAACTTCTCGCCCTACGCTCATCTCGGGGAGGTGCAAGCGGGTTGAAAGAGCCGAAGGGTCCTACAGCCTCTGGAATGTCTTTCTTGCTAGGTGGTGATGCATGTGGCGGTGACCTTGTGCCGTCGTGTGTGCATGCCGGTCTTGATGATGTGTCCTGGTTGCACGCGTCTGATGTGTACTTCGACGTTCGCCTTGCCGCATCGCCTGCCCAGTGCTCTGCTGAAGTGTCTTGTTCCATCGCCGAGTGCCATGTTGCCCCTTGCACGCGCGTCATGGATGCCACCTGGGTCGTTAACTCCGGTGCCACCCATCACATGACCTGTCGCCGTGACGCCTTTGTCAACCTGCATCCCGTTGGTGTCTTTCGCTCTGTCCGTACTGCAGCTTGGCATGAGGTCTCTGTCTAGGGTATTGGGGTTGTGCAGTTCACCGGGCCAACTAGTCCCGTGTACGTCTCCAAGGTCCTCTTTGTCCCTGATCTTGAACTCAGTCTGTTATGTGTCCATTCTTGGACCAAGATGGGCCTGGGTTTCACGCACACAACTGCCGATGCTTGCATCTTTCTGTGCAACACCCTGGAGACCATCCTCAGTGGGACGGTCATTGATGATCGCTAACACATCTTTGGGTCACCTTCAAGTGCTACCGGCCTTCCTCCCTCTCCCACTGCGCATGTCTTCATCGCTAGTGATCTGTCCCTTGAGCACCATTACCTCCTACACCTAGGGTCCATCGACACGTTGATTCGATCTCAGCCTACCCTCGGTCTTGATGTGGCATCCTTTGAGGCGCCGTCCACAACTGACTGCATGTCTTCTGCTGAAAGCAAAATGCACCGGCCCACCTACCCTGAGTTAGTCTCCAGGGCTCGTCGGCCCCTGGAGCTCATCCACTCCAACCTCCTGGATCTGCTCCCTGTTGAGTTTCAGGAGGACTGCGGCTACTACATTTTGATGCTGATTGATGACTTCATGCGCATGCTCTGGGTTCACAGTCTGCGTCACAAGAGCGACGATGTCATTGCTTTCTGCGTCTGGCTGGTCATGGCAGAAGGCTAGGCTAGCCACACGCTTTCGACCTTTCGCTCTGACCACGGAGGCAAGTACCTCAGCGACATGGCTCACTACTTCATCGAGTTAGGTGTCTTCCACAACCTCTCCGTTCCTGCCACCCCCTAGCAGAACGGTGTCTTGGAGCGCTAGAACCACACCATGGAGGATGCGGTCCACGCCATGCACGCCGACAGCGCCATGCCTATGGCCTTTGCCTTTGATTGAATGGCGTACATGACCTGGGTCTGGAATCGCATCCCACACGGCCCCTTCCCAGGCCACCGTACACCCTACAAGCAATGATACCGCCATCATGCCGATCTATGCCTGGCCCGTGTTTGGGGCTCCCTCACCTGCATCTGGTTCACGCTGGAGCAGCAAGGGAGCAAGCTCTCTCCGTGGGGCCGCATCTGCGTCTTTGTTGGCGTGGCCCTACGGTCGAGGGTCTGGCAAGTGTGGGACTCTGACTGGTGACGCATTGTGGATTTGCACGATGCTGTCTTTTTTTAGCATCTTGTGTTTCACGATCTTGCTCGCATCCAGGCTCTCCGTGCTGCTCATGTCCGTAGGTGTGCCGGGGCTCATTGTAAGGAGGAGGTGTCTGCCATGGTTGGCCCAGTGCCCCCGGCCAGTGCAATCACTCCGTCGTCGACACCCCAGGGGTTGTCCTTGGGAGCTCTGCCCGTTGGTGCCTCCTGCCCCGTCCCATCTGCGGCTCACCTTGCCACCCTTGCCCTTGCGCTCCCGCCCGCGTCCAAGTCTTCATCTCAGTCCACGTCCGCGTCTGAGACCCTGCCCAATCCTGAGTCCGCATCCACATCTGGCTCTTAGCCGTCCCCATCCCTAGCCACTGACGCGTCCACGTCTGGCATGGAGCCGTCCCCGGCCGCTGAGGCCACTCCATCCTCTGTTGACACGCTTGCCATGCATCCCACACGTGCATCTGAGTCAACGACGGGCCCTGCTCCTGTCCCGTCTGACCCCTACACACCGGCACCCGGCGGGCGCCTCTGCCCTGATCCGGCTGTCGATAGCAGTCTCCAAGACAGGCACCTGGCCCCTCGTCCTGCCTCGCCGGCCGCAAGCAGTAATGCAAACAGGCGGCTCCGACCTTGTCCCATGCGCAGTGTTGTCAGTGGTGACCCTGGCACAAAGGCCATAGGCCTGAGTACTCACGGCATCGCGGAGATTCACCCTTGTTGTGTCACTGACGTGGCACTACTTGCCCACGAGCACGACCTCACTCGTGATGCTGCTGAGTCCATGGTCACAATGGACCCTACCTCTACAATGTAGGCCCTGGCCAGGCACAGTGCGCCACCGTCGTCTCCTGACCCCACCACTCTGCCTGAGGCCTTGTCAGCCCCCCAAGCTGAGTAGTAGGGGTTGTTTGCCAGACTGAGCTCGACGCCATCCGTGAGGACGGCGTCCTCGAGTTGGTGGACTTGGCAAAGAACGGCAAGGTTGTCCAGGCCAAGTGGGTTCTTCGCAAGGAGCTCAAACCAGACGGCACGGTGGAGAGCTACAAAGCCTGCCTGACGACAAAGGGGCTCTCCCAGATTGTTAGTACGGACTACATCAAGACCATTGCCCCAATTGGTCAGAGGACGATGGCGCTGACACTGGTGAGCCAGGTGGCACAGCACGACTAGGAGCTCCATCAGATGGATGTCAACTACGCGTTTTTGAATGGGGACCTTGATGAGGAGATCTATATGGTCCAGCCACCCGGCTTTGAGGATGGCACCAGTCGCGTTTACCGGCAACGGAAGGCCTTGTATGGCCTAAAGCAGTCGCCTCGCTGCTAGAACCAGGGGATCAGTGGCATGCTGAGACGCTGCGGGTACATTTAGAATGAGGTTGACCCAACCTTGTTCGTCTCATAGTCTCCAACACCGCTCACTGCCATCCTCGTCTACATGGACGATCTTTTGATTGCCTTGCCTGACCTGGAAGCAGTGAATGCTACTAAGGCCGTTCTCTCCTCAGCCTATGAGATGAAAGACCTCGGTGAGGTCTCCGTCTTTCTGGGGATGGAGATCATACGCGACTGTGTCCGCCGCACGCTTCACGTCCATCAGACACACTATGCAGAGGCTGTGGAGGGGCGCTTTGCTGACCTCTTCACTGCCGTCCGCACTGCCTCCACATCCATGACCCTTGAAGGGTGGGCCACCCCTGGAGGTGGAGGACCCAGCTAACCTGGGGGAGCCAGTCGACGTGACCCTATGACTGCCAGTCATTGGCTTGCTCATGTACTTGGCCACCGCAGCACGGCCCGACATTACCTTCACTTTCAACTTGCTCTTCCAGTTCTCACAGGCCCCACACCAGCAAAAACTGAAGGCAGTTGCCTGGTACGTGCGCTTCATCCTGTCCACCACACGCTTTGGCCTACGCTTCCGTGAGCAGGTGTTCATCGTGCTCGACAGGTACAAAGAGAGTGATGGGAAGTAGAGTCCAGATGGCAAGAGCCGCACCGGCTACATCTTCCTCATCGGGGGCACTGTAGTATCCTAGCGCATGCGAAAGCATGACTGCATTACACGCAGTACTACAGAGGCAGAGTATGTTGCTCTAGCCACCGGTGCAACTGAGTGTGTGTGGCTTGTCCATCTGCTACATGAATTGCGTCAGTCCATTTCCCCCATGGTGCTTCATTGTAAAAACATGAGTGCAGAGGCCATTGCCGAGAACTCAGGTGTGTTCCATGCACGCACAAAACACATCAACGTCGAGCATCACTTCGTGCATGACCTGATTGACCATGGTGAGATCTGAGTCGTCCACGTGGGCACTGACAGACAGCGCGCTGGCTTTCTGACCAAGGCCCTGGGTTGCTCGCGGCCACTCGTTCCGTGGGACTCTGCACCATTCTCGTTCCAGGTTGACTCCTCATGTACCACCTTGCATGTATTGTACTTGCTTCCTACAGCGTTTGTGTGTGTCTGGTCTTGTACAACGTTAGTGTCTGCATGTGCATGGACGTGTATTGCCCTCCGGTCCTAGGGGAGTATTGTTGTGTGTGTCGTACACAACTTACAGTGACCCCTCAGCTCATGTCCATCCACGTGCAGTTCCCTGACATGGCAACGGTGATAGAAAAGTGGCGGCCGGACGGGCGCCTGGAAGACATTTATCATAGCTAGATCCTTGCAATTGGACAACACATACACGCGCAGCCTATCAAGACGTAGCTATTGTCGTGCCCTGTCTGGTTCAGACGACTCTTTGTTCTGACATGTCTGCAAGGAGTTATGTCTAAAACCGTGTTTCCGCCACTGTTTTGGATTGTGCACCTGCGCGCGTCGTGTGTGTGTGCACCAGCTAGGCCTGAGACCCTATGTAGTCTGCCCAGGGCTCAATTTCTCTCTCTCTCTCTCTCTCTCTCTCTCTCTCTCTCTCCCTCCCTCTCTCTCTCTCTCTCTCTCTCTCTCTCTATCTCTCTCTCTCT
>SZWC01018364.1:3768-27579 GCA_023375785.1 Penium margaritaceum
GCCATCATCGATGGTTTCACGGCCGTCCGCGCAGCGATGGCTCCATGGGCAGGCCATGGCGACGTCACTTTTAAGGAGGGGCTAATGGCGTTGTCTTCTGATCGATCCCCACTCCAACGACGCCATGGCCGCCCAACTCAGGCTGCTGCAGCAGCGCGCGCCTCGTCCGAACGCCCCACCGGGACTGAACGCCAGCGGTTTCCCCGCCAATGTACGTGTTCACCAGGTCATCGTCCTCTCCTCAGACGATGACCTTCCCCCGTCCCCGCCGCGGTCGCCCGAGCGGCAGCCCCGCGAGCGCGTCAACCATAGTCAACGCGTCCGCCCCCTTCGGGAAGTGCCGCCCGGTGAGCATGGGGGGTGCATGGAGGGATTCGTTGCATGGGGCCTTGGGCAAATGAGGCCTTGGTTGGATGGCGGGGGCGGTTGTAGGGGCGGTTGTAGGGGTCGGGTGCATGGGGGGTCGAGTGCAAGGGGGGTTGAGTACAAGGGGGGTTGGGTGCAAGGGGGGTCGGGTGCAAGGGGGGTCGGGTGCAAGGGGGGTCGGGTGCAAGGGGGGTCGGGTGCAAGGGGGGTCGGGTGCAAGGGGGGTCGGGTGCAAGGGGGGTCGGGTGCAAGGGGGGTCGGGTGCAAGGGGGGTCGGGTGCAAGGGGGGTCGGGTGCAAGGGGGGTCGGGTGCAAGGGGGGTCGGGTGCAAGGGGGGTCGGGTGCAAGGGGGGTCGGGTGCAAGGGGGGTCGGGTGCAAGGGGGGTCGGGTGCAAGGGGGGTCGGGTGCAAGGGGGGTCGGGTGCAAGGGGGGTCGGGTGCAAGGGGGGTCGGGTGCAAGGGGGGTCGGGTGCAAGGGGGGTCGGGTGCAAGGGGGGTCGGGTGCAAGGGGGGTCGGGTGCAAGGGGGGTCGGGTGCAAGGGGGGTCGGGTGCAAGGGGGGTCGGGTGCAAGGGGGGTCGGGTGCAAGGGGGGTCGGGTGCAAGGGGGGTCGGGTGCAAGGGGGGTCGGGTGCAAGGGGGGTCGGGTGCAAGGGGGGTCGGGTGCAAGGGGGGTCGGGTGCAAGGGGGGTCGGGTGCAAGGGGGGTCGGGTGCAAGGGGGGTCGGGTGCAAGGGGGGTCGGGTGCAAGGGGGGTCGGGTGCAAGGGGGGTCGGGTGCAAGGGGGGTCGGGTGCAAGGGGGGTCGGGTGCAAGGGGGGTCGGGTGCAAGGGGGGTCGGGTGCAAGGGGGGTCGGGTGCAAGGGGGGTCGGGTGCAAGGGGGGTCGGGTGCAAGGGGGGTCGGGTGCAAGGGGGGTCGGGTGCAAGGGGGGTCGGGTGCAAGGGGGGTCGGGTGCAAGGGGGGTCGGGTGCAAGGGGGGTCGGGTGCAAGGGGGGTCGGGTGCAAGGGGGGTCGGGTGCAAGGGGGGTCGGGTGCAAGGGGGGTCGGGTGCAAGGGGGGTCGGGTGCAAGGGGGGTCGGGTGCAAGGGGGGTCGGGTGCAAGGGGGGTCGGGTGCAAGGGGGGTCGGGTGCAAGGGGGGTCGGGTGCAAGGGGGGTCGGGTGCAAGGGGGGTCGGGTGCAAGGGGGGTCGGGTGCAAGGGGGGTCGGGTGCAAGGGGGGTCGGGTGCAAGGGGGGTCGGGTGCAAGGGGGGTCGGGTGCAAGGGGGGTCGGGTGCAAGGGGGGTCGGGTGCAAGGGGGGTCGGGTGCAAGGGGGGTCGGGTGCAAGGGGGGTCGGGTGCAAGGGGGGTCGGGTGCAAGGGGGGTCGGGTGCAAGGGGGGTCGGGTGCAAGGGGGGTCGGGTGCAAGGGGGGTCGGGTGCAAGGGGGGTCGGGTGCAAGGGGGGTCGGGTGCAAGGGGGGTCGGGTGCAAGGGGGGTCGGGTGCAAGGGGGGTCGGGTGCAAGGGGGGTCGGGTGCAAGGGGGGTCGGGTGCAAGGGGGGTCGGGTGCAAGGGGGGTCGGGTGCAAGGGGGGTCGGGTGCAAGGGGGGTCGGGTGCAAGGGGGGTCGGGTGCAAGGGGGGTCGGGTGCAAGGGGGGTCGGGTGCAAGGGGGGTCGGGTGCAAGGGGGGTCGGGTGCAAGGGGGGTCGGGTGCAAGGGGGGTCGGGTGCAAGGGGGGTCGGGTGCAAGGGGGGTCGGGTGCAAGGGGGGTCGGGTGCAAGGGGGGTCGGGTGCAAGGGGGGTCGGGTGCAAGGGGGGTCGGGTGCAAGGGGGGTCGGGTGCAAGGGGGGTCGGGTGCAAGGGGGGTCGGGTGCAAGGGGGGTCGGGTGCAAGGGGGGTCGGGTGCAAGGGGGGTCGGGTGCAAGGGGGGTCGGGTGCAAGGGGGGTCGGGTGCAAGGGGGGTCGGGTGCAAGGGGGGTCGGGTGCAAGGGGGGTCGGGTGCAAGGGGGGTCGGGTGCAAGGGGGGTCGGGTGCAAGGGGGGTCGGGTGCAAGGGGGGTCGGGTGCAAGGGGGGTCGGGTGCAAGGGGGGTCGGGTGCAAGGGGGGTCGGGTGCAAGGGGGGTCGGGTGCAAGGGGGGTCGGGTGCAAGGGGGGTCGGGTGCAAGGGGGGTCGGGTGCAAGGGGGGTCGGGTGCAAGGGGGGTCGGGTGCAAGGGGGGTCGGGTGCAAGGGGGGTCGGGTGCAAGGGGGGTCGGGTGCAAGGGGGGTCGGGTGCAAGGGGGGTCGGGTGCAAGGGGGGTCGGGTGCAAGGGGGGTCGGGTGCAAGGGGGGTCGGGTGCAAGGGGGGTCGGGTGCAAGGGGGGTCGGGTGCAAGGGGGGTCGGGTGCAAGGGGGGTCGGGTGCAAGGGGGGTCGGGTGCAAGGGGGGTCGGGTGCAAGGGGGGTCGGGTGCAAGGGGGGTCGGGTGCAAGGGGGGTCGGGTGCAAGGGGGGTCGGGTGCAAGGGGGGTCGGGTGCAAGGGGGGTCGGGTGCAAGGGGGGTCGGGTGCAAGGGGGGTCGGGTGCAAGGGGGGTCGGGTGCAAGGGGGGTCGGGTGCAAGGGGGGTCGGGTGCAAGGGGGGTCGGGTGCAAGGGGGGTCGGGTGCAAGGGGGGTCGGGTGCAAGGGGGGTCGGGTGCAAGGGGGGTCGGGTGCATGGGGGGTTGGGTGCAGGGGGGCTCGGGTGAATGGGGGGGTCGGATGCAAAGGGGGTCGGGTGTAAGGGGGCTCGGGTGCAAGGGGGGGTCCGGGTGCATGGGGGGTTGGGTGCATGGGGGGTTGGGTGCATGGGGGGTTGGGTACAAAGGTCAACTGCAACAAGTTGCATATGTGTGTCGTTTGGTGGTGTCATAGTGCAGGATCCTCGGACGAAGAACCACCTCCTGTGCCGGTCGTACACGTGGATGAAGAAGCCGAACCTCCAGTCACCCCTGTTTCGCCGACGCGGCCCCGTTTTCCACCGGGCGAGTGCTACGCTACGATGGCAGCGTGCCCGAGTGCGGTCGAGGACTACGCCGTTCGCCACCACTTTCCACTTCGGTGGGAAAGGAGTGAACCGGGTCGCATCATCGTCGTGTGCGGTAACGCGCGTGTATCCCACTGCGAGTGTACGCTACGTGCTAGGTGGCAACGGCTCCGTGGCTTTGTGAAAGTGACGTCGTACATTGACGGTCATCGGTGCATCCCGACAACAATACGCGGGCATCCTACACGTACGGCGAGTTGGATGTTGCGGCACATTGGTGACGTCGTGGAGAACAGCATCACAGTGGAACCCGTTACGCTGCGCCAAGTGTTGTTCGCAAGAACGGGCGTGCAAGTGGAGATGCCGGTCCTTTACCGTGCACGCCGCCATGCCATCGAGAGCATAATGGGAGACTTGGACCTGTCATTGTCCCTTTTTCCATCTTTTCTTGAAGAGGTGTGTTAGTAGACGTGACAACCTTGCCCATGTATCGTATGATGTGTATTCTATTCATTGTGTACATTATTAACACACCTTTACTTTCTCAGTTGTTTTTGTTGTGAATTGAAGCGTTTTTTCGTTACTTATGAAGTAAACCACCTTCGCACAACGTGGAAAGGTGAAACATTGGATAGTAATCACGTCAACACATTCCCTTGTGCACTGTTTTGTACTTTGCAGGTTTCAAGGGTAGACCCATATGCCAGTGTTGTGGCGGAGGAGGATGCAAATCGTCGTTTCAAGCGTGCATTTTGCACGCCGGGGGCGTGCCGACGGGCTTTCATGCACTGTCGACGGATAGTCATAATGGACGGAACGTTTCTTAAGAACGGATACAGTCAGGTGCTCCTCATTGCACAATGCTTCGATGCTAATGATCATGCCATACCGATGGGATGGGCTCTGGTCCCGGGAGAGAACGGTGAGGAGTGGGACTGGATTTGTATGAAGTTGGTTGCATCATACCCAACCCTAGCACAGCGTGGGACCGTTGTCATCACAGATCGCGAGCGAGGTTTGGGTAATGCAATCGCACACCACATGCCACGAGCGGCACATGCTTTCTGTTGCTATCACATTCGTCAAAATGTGAAGAAACACTTTTGGCAATGATGCAGCGGAGAAGTTTTGGGCATTGGCACATGCACGTACCGATGCAGACCGGGAGCATGATAGGCAGCGATTGGCTGACAGTCACATTGGCGCGCTTGAGTATGTGCTTGGGTTAGGTGGTGAGGGTGGCATTCCTTTAGAGCAATGGAGCTCGCTCCACTTTCCTCTGCCACGCGGTGGTCATACCACCAGCAACGCTGCTGAGAGTTTGAACGCACGCATTCGTGAGGCACGCCGCACATACCCGCTGTTCGCTTTCTTTGCATTGTGGCCGTACACGCAAAGGACATTTGTCATGCGTGCAAGAGCCGCTGCTATTGAACAAGAGGTGTTGGCCGACAAAGCATCCGCACGTGTTATGAATGCAATCCACGATTCGCATGGGTATGATGTTGTAGAAACTGGTCGCGCCACGGGGAGTGTGCGTGGTCCACGAAGCGAGGTTCCAAGAACAGTGGACTGTGCTAGGTGGAAGTGCAACAGTGGCTATTGGCAAGATTTTGGAGTGCCGTGCAAGCATGCTGTGGCACTGTTGCTGCACTTTGGACAGAACCCTGAACATTTCTGTCACGACCTCCTAACGGTGCACCACCTTCGCAACACCTACCGCCACGAGATTCCAAGCATCTCACTACGCACACTTCAGTATGTGGAAGAAGGGTGGAATCCACCAGTCGCACGACGAGGTCGTGGTCGCTCTCCATCTGCGCGGCAACAGAGAAACAGACGCAGTCGTGCCAACGTCATTTGTTGGAGGTGTGGTGCCCGGGGGCACCCAATGCGCTTCTGCCGCAATGCTGAACAGGCTACTCCATCCGCCCTTGCAGCTGCTCGTGCTGCCGATTTGGCCCGTGGGGAGAATGCAGATGTTTTCTACCACAGTGACACTTCCTACAGTGATGATGCGTCCGAGCGTAATGATGCTGAGGGTGATGATGAGATGGAGGACGATGCAAATGATGCTCAGGATGGGGGGTATGATGGGAATATGGGTGCTCTGACTGTTGGTAACTGATAGTGATTAGTATGATGAATATCTTCTTACTCTTCAAAGGGCTGGGTTCAAGTTCTCATACTTGTTTTCCTACTATCTTCTCTACATGAAAATGATAGGAAGATTGTACGTTTTTGTCTTACATTATGTGTTAACTTCAACGGTGTACTTGAAGATGAATGCACTAATGTGAGTACACATCAAAAGGAGTTGTAACACCATGAAGCCACAACATGTGGAAGCTACTCTGGCCGTGTCTCCATAAGCATTCCAGCGCGTCTACCAACTTGTAATCCCCTCCCATACGCCCTACTAATTTCCATGCTTCGAACAGCCCTTGTACATGCTGGGCAGTAGTGGGCTTCACGCACATATGCCATGCAACAAGCAAGTGCAAAACCAAACAAGAATGCTATGAACGTTGCATCGTTGTAAACTTGAAGTTGCAACATTTCTTTCCCTGCATGGCAGACATGGACAGAAGGATATTGTGGTCAAACATGTAATTGCCACTCTCACAACCAGTAGCGTCACATCATTTCACTATACAAGCGTGCCTCCATGCGGAGCAGTGCTCTTCCCCTACGCACCAAGCTTGCATCCCATCACAGCAAGCACTGAAACCAGTGTAAAATCCGCAACCATTCCTCGTGCCACTCCCACATACGCGCGTTTATGAACGAATGCTCTCTGAGTGCTACAGCACAAATGTCCAACTCTGTGAATTGCGCTTCCAAAATTTCTCCTAACTCTGTTTGCACCTGGGCAGCCTCGCTAAGCACATCAAGGCCGACCTGCATTTCTTGCACTATGTACCGATGGAGCTTGCCCCAACTCTCGGCGAAATCCGCCCTCTCTTCTTCTAGACGGGCTCTTTGCAGCTCAACGTTTTTAGCAAGGGTCATCATCGCTTCGAGGGAATCCTCGCATGACATGTTTGTAATGAATCAAAGAAATTTGTCTTGGGCTGTGGGTAAATTGACAGGACTGAATGGGGTACAAATTATCGCCTAGGCTGCAATTAAGGTAAGTACAAGTGTACAGCCCAGTGATGACGGGCCTTCGTACTCTCGCTCAGCTTCGTCACCTGCATTTTCCATGAGTAAGACAGGAACTGTAAAAAACCCACACGCATGTCGCTTGTCCATTACCCACTTGCATTGTACGATGCAAAGAACCCAACTGCAACTCAGCAGCAACCCGCGGGCAAGCAAAGGACAACCCAAGAGCAACGCAAGAGTCGCCGCAATTACATTCCATTGTGCAACGCAAATGCATGTCAGCGGCCAGCATGCCGCCACCCAAGTGCAACCCATTTGAAACCGACGTTGAAGCCAAGTTCACCCCATGTGCAAGCCCCACCGCCACCCAAGTGCAACCCATTTGAAACCGACGTTGAAGCCAAGTGCAGGCCATGTGCAAGACCCACCGCCACCCAAGTGCAACCCATGTGAAACCGACGTTCAAGCCAAGTTCACCCCATGTGCAAGACCCACCGCCACCCAAGTGCAACCCATTTGAAACCGACCTTGAAGCCAAGTTCANAGCAATGCAATTACATTCCATTGTGCAACGCAAATGCATCTCAGCGGCCACCATGCTGCCACCCAAGTGCAACCCATTTGAAACAGATGTTGAAGCCAAGTCCACCCCATGTGCAAGACCCACCGCCACCCAAGTGCAACCCATTTGAAACCGACGTTGAAGCCAAGTGCAGGCCATGTGCAAGACCCACCGCCACCCAAGTGCAACCCATGTGAAACCGACGTTCAAGCCAAGTTCACCCCATGTGCAAGACCCACCGCCACCCAAGTGCAACCCATTTGAAACCGACCTTGAAGAAAATTTCACCCCATGTGCAAGACCCACCACCACCCAAGTGCAACCCACCCATATGACAGCAGGCGGGGTTTGCATGAAACCGCCCATACGCGAGACCATGCGCCCCGAAACCCAGAGCTGTAACAGACCTTGTTCGTCCTTCGACGCCGTCTACGTGTGCGGCGTATGTTGGGCGTAAGCGACGTAGTCTTCCGCGTTTGCGTCGTCTGCGGCGTCTGCGTGGACTGCGACGTCATGGCGCACAACGATGTCTTGGACGTCTGCGGCGTTTGCAGCTTCACGACAAGTGTTGCGCGACGTTAGCAGAGGCGGCAGAGGCGGCAGACGTTGGCAGGTGTGGACGACACAATCGGCAGAGGCGGCAGACGTTGTGCGACGTTAGCAAAGGCGGCAGCGTCGGTTGCGGCGTCCGCAGCTTCACCGTCGTACGCGGCATCAGCAGCGGCTTCCCCGTCGTCTGCGCGAAAGACTGCGTTGTCTGCGGCGTATGCGTAGTGTACGCAGTCAGCGAAGTCACCGTATTTGCCGACTGCGAATTCTGCGATGTCTGCGGGCACCGCGGCGTGCGCAGCGTCTACGTTGTGTGCGTCGTCTGCGAGGCTCGTCGTCGCAGTCAGCGTCCTGTGCACCGTGTGCTAGTCCGGCGTCGTCCGTACCTCCAGCGTCCACGGGTACTTGTGCTCCGTCACCGGTGTGTGAGACGTCGGGTGGGCCAGGCGTTTGAGCGCCAGAGTCAGACAGCACATGAGGCGAAAGCGGAAAAGAGGAATCGTGGAGACGGACAGAAAACTATAACCATCAACTAGTGGCGGATGTTCCACGGCACTGACGGCAGTGGAGTCGTAGCATTCGTTGAACCGGGACACATGTGAAGAAACCGACAACATTAACATGTTGTCACTTTTTAACTCGCTAGTAAAAGAAGTTCGCATGTAAAATGCGACTTTTTGCAAATGTTATGCACAACAGAATGGTCGGATGACGGATTTTAGTCTACGCGGTGACATGGAATGTACACGTGTCATTCCAGTACCATCGGCGCTGAACCATTGGTCGCAATCCTGAACAAAGTGGCAAAATTTTATCATTCGGAGGTGGTGTTCTCTCGTCGCACATGGATGTGTTCAAATTACATCCATGATGTCCATTTTTTCGAGCACACATGTCATCTCTGTCATAGACATGAAAGTCGGTCACAGTAAAAAATGATTTCTGGGAAAATGGAAATAGACGTATTTCTTAATTTCTATGCGTCGAGATAAATCATTTCTTCTCTGTCCTTCATTGTAATTCATGTTTCCATCATCGAAAATCATGCATATTGTTTCATATACACATTGGTTCACATACGTTTCCGTTAAGAAATGGATGAATGGTTGGAAAAGCAGAGTCCGCAGGGCTTGTATGAACCGTAAACCATTATGCTAACGAGACCTTTCGGTCATTCGCGTACACAAAAGAAGCGTCGCACGTACGACAACGAATGAAGTGAATGCGACAAGCGCAAACTCCGCAGGTGAAAAAGATGTCCACATCGTTCATGAATGTCGTGAACGTCGAGCCCAAGTACAGCTGTGCATGTACCCCTTGCAGGGTATCGGTACCAAAGTCGAAGTCTACGCATTCATCCACGCAGTCAGGACAAGTAGCTACATTTGTCTTCAATTACGGGATAACGTTCAGTGACAAGGTATACGCTGAGTACCCGTTCATGCACACAGTATGGAACGTGAAGTCCGCGAACCTTAATGTGGAAACAGGGCTATCGGTTTGGTTTACGAGAGAAACTACTCTTTAATGTTAGAAATAGACATGAGCCGGTACCCTCAGGGGTATTCCGAACACTACCGTGACGATACAGGGCAAATGGAGACCCAAATTCTGATCTCGGGGCTAATAGTGACGCAATTTTGTAATACGGGGCAGACGGTGATGCATTTCTAAAAGTCGGGGTGAATGGCATACGTGAATGCAGAAACCGGGGTACCTCGCAAAGTCGCCGTTTCCAGAATCAAGGCTGAATGGGTATGAAAAGCCAGTTCGCCCCTCGACGATGTTGGACATGCTTCTATCTGGCGCATCCTCAATCTCGCTCACCCATCATGTAACTAAAACCATTCGATTTGGTCCACAAGCACTATGAGTCTGGATGGATTCCGAAAGGGCGGAGTGACTATATACCCCTAGTTTTGCACAGTAAGCCCCATCCGCCCCTCTGTCGGCACAATAAGCCCCATCTATCCCTCCGCCAGAACGATAAGCCCCATCCGCCCCTCTGTCAGAACGATAAGCCTCATCCACCCCTCCCCCAGAACGATAAGCCTCATTCGCCCCTCCGCCAGAACAATAAGCCTGAATTGCCCCTTCTGCAAGGACGCAATAATCATGGCGTAGAAAATAAACGATACACCCCTCTCGTTTGTCAAAAGATATGTTGGAATGATGCTCCTCACCATGGCAGGAGTGACTCCAAAAAGGAACACCAAAAAGACAAGCCTTACTGGCTTAGTGGTTAATGGTGTTCACCTATAGAGGCAGGGGCCCGGGTTCAAGTCCCACAAGATGAATTTCTGTCCTGCCTCAAGGGAGGTGGAAAATAGATGCCAGGAAGCTAGCTCAACCTCTAGAGTTCCTCTTTAAGTTTCTAGACGGCCAGGTGAGGGTCCAGGAAGGTGGCACACCTTCTAGAAGGGGTGACTTGTCCTACAAGGCATCTAGAGGTGTCTTGGTCTTCTGGACACCTTCCCTCCTACTAGAAGCAAGCTGAGGAATCTAGGAAGGGGCAGAAGCTTCTAGAGGAGGGAAGGGATGCCTTCCTAGGTGGGAAAGGGACAGCCTACCAAGGAGCACTCTAGAAGCCATAGAATCTGCTAGGAAGCTCCAAATCTGGCATGCTTTGGTGTTCTGGAAAGCTTAGATCAGTGGCTATAAAATGCCACTGCTTTTGGGCCTTGATCAAGTGTTCATTCCCAGTCAATTGAGGCTAAAACTATTGCCACACTCTCTGACCAGATTTTGCCATCCTTGGAACCAGTTGCCTCCACAGTTTCAGTCTCTCCAAAAACAGTTGGTGGTGTGAACCAGCCACTGCTAGGGACCCTCCAGGGTGCACACTCACCCTCAGGCCAACAAGATAGCATGTCGATGTCGCATGGATGCGGCGTTGACATGCTGACGTCACATTTTCCAACCCAATTATCACAAACTCCTTAAAAGAAGGGTTTGTGAATTTTTTGTAAGTGGTTTGCGAGGATTTTGCATGGGGGATCCGAGACTCCCCATTGTTCAAAGGGAATCTGCTGGGCCCCGCTACCGCGAGGCCCAGCAGGTGCCCGCGCAAAAAATAACCCTCAAACCCTGCATGTAAAAAGGGGGTGGGTTTGTCTATTGTTTGTAACTCAAACGAGGGTATAAAGTTCAACAAAGTGTAAAAAACAACAAATAGGGATTTTTGACTCTCGCCGGGGATTCCCATGGACGCCCGTCGAGAATCCCTGTCGAAGTCCACCCCCCCCCCCCACACTCCCCAACGCTTCTCGGCAGCCCATCGGCTGCCCGTTCCACCGCGGCCCTCAATCGCGAGGGCCTTGATCGATGGGCGGGTGGGTGGGCTAGCGAGCTGCAAAAGGCGGGGGAGGGAGGGGGGGGTGGGGTCGACGAAGTGCCGACCGACGGGTGTCGGCTGGCAATTCCCCCCCCCCCCTCGCTGTTATCACGACGGTCACAATGGACGACATACCCGATTTCATCATGCTTAAGCAGCGACATGCGTCGATGTTTGAGCATGGTGAAAACGGGGGGGCAGATTAGGCTTTTTTTTGCCGGAGAGGGGCGGATTAGGCTTATTGTTTTGGCGGAGGAGCGAATGAGGCTGATCGTTCTGGCCGAGGGGCGGATGAGGCTTATCGTTCTAGTAGAGTGGCGGATGGGGCTTATCGTTTCGACGGAGGGGCGGATGGGGCTTTTTGTTCAGACGGAGGGGTATATGAGGGTCAAGGGTGACAAAATAGGGGGCACTCGGCATTTTCATCGTTTCCGAAATGGCTACTATATGTGCGCAAGCATCAACATAAGCCTGAGATATCCACGAGTTAAACATCAAATAGACCGTATCCAAAAAGTTTACAAAAAACTGCGGTGTGCCCATTGCATGGTCATGCCAGATCGACGATACAAATCGCCGATCAAGCGAAGCGAGGAGGGTGATGTGTCACCCCCCTCGTTGCGAGAATCGCGATCCAGCAAAAACACCTTTTTTCGAATTTTTTTTTTTTTTCGAAAACAAAACCCATTTTACTATATGCAAACCACAGTCAAACCCTACCCCAAACTACACTCTGGGTTTAGGGGTTTTATTTTTGCGTGGGCTCTTGCTAGACCCCGCGGTAGCAGTGCCCAGCAGGTTCCCTTTCAACGCATGGGGTGTTTCGGACCCCCCACTAAAAAACCTCGCAAAACTTTGTGAAAAAAGTCACAAATCCCTCTATTTAGGGGTTTTAAAAACTTCTTTCATGCCTAACGATATCAGCATGCTGTCGCTCGATGGCATGCGGCGTCGACACACTGTATGTAGTTAGATACTGCGGTTTTTTCGTATGCTCGCTGGGTATGGCGTTTATAAAGAAGCGAAAAACCCAAAACTGGACATGGCGTGGTTAATGTGTGAAACATGGATATGGCAATAGATATCAAGAATTCTGTGGATATATGGTCACTCCGCTGATCGCGCTATGAACTACCATAAATAAGTATTACAGGTTTCCCAATTTTCACAGATTTTAGTGGTTCAGGGATCGTGGGAAGCTTCTATAGACAGTTGGTCGTACGCATTCTGATAGTCTATGAAGGCAATCAAATGAAAATCATCAAGACATTTGGGTCGGTCCGAAGAAAATCCATAAGTGAATGCATTTCAATCGAACAGGAGAACGGCATTGATTGTACTTTAAACACAAGGGGCGTGGCCAAGAATGGATGAATTGGTAGTAGCTACTGGCTTTACTCAGTTTTGACAATTCACTCACACATCCATGCTTGGCAAGACGTTTGTGCGATGAATTTAGTGCATTTTTCTACATCTCTACTTGCATCTGATGCGTGTAGAAACATTATGTAAAAATTTTTAGCATTAAGTCACCTGTTCACTCACGTTTAACATGCTCGTTTGTGCGCTAATTTTCCAAGGTTTGTCTATCAAACATCGCTTCTACACCGTTTGATGACTTACATAGATGGCCGTTCATCTTACAAGCACGATGTCCGATATGATCGCAAAACTATTTATTTCCATTGTATATAAATCATGTTCATGCTTTCCTATTGGTGCATTGCAACAATTGCCTTGCTCTTTGCCCGAAACCATGGTGTAGGAAGCTTGATATCCAAAATTGTGCTGACATTCGTTGTAGCTATGGTGTGAGCAACTTTCAGTCCATGCTAAAAGGGGTTATGCAATTATAAGAAAGAAATTGGGACATACAGGCCCATGTGTTAGTGGAATGCAAGACGGCAAATGCTTGGCTAAGTCCGGAACTCATAACATGAAAGAACAAGGAGAGTTTACAAATGAGTCGCTGGCGGGCTAATGTAGGGGCGCCGGCAGCTAGCCGCACCGGGCCCCATCACCCCCGTTGAACCCAAACGAGTCGGCCGGGAGAACACACTGCATGCACCACAAGAACAACAAAGCTAGTCTCCTCGAGGCACCAGAACAACTGGAAAAGCTAGGCAGCACGTTGTGGCAGCAGTGTTGTTGATGCAGCGTGCGGGCTTCCACTCTTGTTGCTTAAGTCTGCTGCCCCCTTAGTCTGCTACTCTAGTGTCTAAGTCTGGGAGCTCTGGGTTTGTTACTAAAAAACGCGTGCGCCATTGTAATCGCCAAAAAGCAGCTGAAAACTGAAAGTGACTCATAAGGTATGATGAATGAGCAGCAATGGTAGACCCCTCCAAGTTCTAGCCCCCCCAAGCTGTGTAGAGCTTGTTACTAAGCTAACCAGCCAATCAGAAAATAGACCTAGACATGTTTTCTGGCAGGCAGGGTTTTCTCGGTGAGCCCTACGAGATGGCCGATAGCCCAAAATCCGGGTGTCGTCCGTTTTGCCTGAAAACTCGACCTTCCCATAATACCAACGCTGCAAACGCAGTCGTGTGGTAAAAAATAGCTAGAAAAACAACACCAAGAGTTATGGCTGCCCGAACCCAGGCAGTGCCTAAGATGGTCCATGCAGCCAAACAGTGCCATGCAACATGAGACATGGACCCTAGGCAGAGTATGACGTTGCATACACAATGGTACAGTCAGATCCAGCGCCTTACGCATGCAGACAACATGTGCGGTGGCAGTGACCGTCGGCGGCCAGACCACCGAGGAGGCCTGTCGATGGAGCTGAGCACGTCGCCGGATAGAAGAGGCTCCAGCGAACTACAAGAAGACCTCAACGTGCGTCGTCTCCACCAAATGACACTCTAGCAGTGTCCAGTCTTGCCGTCAGTCCTCTGCACGCAGATGTACACAAGCCTGGAGGACACAACAGAGCACAATGAGGATGCGCAAAAACCAACACTCCCCCATGACTCACAGGCGTAGTGCACATGGACGGACAGAGACAAAGTCAACAGTCAGACTCTCCCAGGGCATGCAAAGACGC
Organism: Penium margaritaceum; assembly: GCA_023375785.1. Lineage (NCBI taxonomy): Eukaryota > Viridiplantae > Streptophyta > Zygnematophyceae > Desmidiales > Peniaceae > Penium > Penium margaritaceum. The sequence goes on from SZWC01018364.1 coordinate 17,706, forward strand.
AGGCAGGGACAAAGAGCACAACTCACGGACGCACACCGACTGAACTCATAGCCTTCTTCAAGGAGTCATGCTTGAGCGCCTTGGTCAAGAAGTCAGCCAGCTGCCGTGCTGTCTCCACCCACACAATGCTGATGCTGCCTTCATGCAACAAGGAATGCACATAGTGATACTGAACATTGATATGCTTTATGCGTGTGTGATGCATGCTGTCATTGTCGGCAATGGCCATAGCAGTCTCATTGTCAGAATGCAATGCGATGGATGCGACGGACTGGCGCAACTCGGACAACAGACAAAATAACCACACACTCTCACACGCGCGTGAGCCAAGGGCCACGTACTCAGCCTCGGCAGTGCTGCATGCAATGCACCCCTGCTTGCCATTGCGCCAAGACACAGCCGTACCGGCAATCAGAAAGATCTAGCCTGTTTGACTCTTTCTGAACTGGTGACCCAATCATTGTCAGTGTAGCCCACCGCGACAACGGACGGCTAGCGACGAAACATGAGAACATGCCGAGGAGTGGAAACGACATAGCGCAGTACTCGAATCGCAGCCTCGAAGTGAAGGTGGCATGGCTACTGAGAAAACAGAGCCAGGAGGTTGACGGCAAACGTGATGTCTGGGCGCGTCGTCGTCGTCAGGAACATTAGTGACCTGGTGACTCGCACATACGTGGTCATGTTAGTTGGCTCCCCCACAAAGGCTAGGTCAAGGCTGTTGAGATTCACTTGGCCATGAGGTGACATTGATGAAGATGCGCACAGCACGAGGGGCACATCCTCTGCAAAGCGAGTGGATAGGGTCTGCACATAGACAGCCTCGTGGACGTGTAGGATGCCCTGGGAGCGATCATGCGAGAGCTCCATGCTCAAGAAGACTCGGGCAGATCCGAGATCCTTCATCTGGTAGGTGGTCTGCAGCAGGTCCTTGACACGCTAGATGGCAGCCATGTCTGGTGATGCCATGAGGAGATCGTCAATGTAGAACAGAACACCGACGAAGGTCTGGCCTCACGGGCTGACGAATAGTGTGGGGTCAGCGGTGCTGCGTAGGAGGCCACCGCGGAGGCGCATGCTAGCAATGAGGCGACTGCTTCAGGCCATAAAGGCCTTCCACACCCGCCAGACTCTCCCAGTGCCGTCGTCAAAGCCTGGGGGCTGCACCATGTAGAGCTCCTCACCCTCCAGTGAGCCATGAAGGAAAGCGTTGCTCACGTCCATCTGATGCAGCTCCCACCCATGCTGGGCAACCAAGCTGAAGAGCGCTCGGCTAGTTGAGAAGCAACCAACTGGGGCAAAGATGTGTTCATAATCAACCCTGGGGACCTGAGCAAACCCCTTGGCTGTGAGACGGGCCTTGTACTTGTCCAAGGACCCGTCTGGCTTCCACTTACGTCGGAAGACCCACTTGGCACCGATGGCCTTCCGACATGGAGGGAGGTTGACGAGGTCATACATGTCGTACTCCCGGATAGCAGTGAGGTCGTCGATGCAAACAACATCCCAATGTGTGGCCTCAGAGGAGGCTCGCATAGGGTGGCTGGGTCATCCGGGCGTGATATGGAGTGAACTGTGAGAGGGTGTGTATCTCGAGCTCCAGTTGGGATGCACACGAGTGCAGCCATAACGGCATGCCGATGCTCGTGATGGAGCATGACGTAGCCCAGTGTGGAGCCTACGTGAAGGTCTGCAATGATGGCCGATGTGGTCAGGCCGAGAGCCTTGGTGCCAGGGTCCCCAGTCATGACCGTAGGAGTGGAGGACACGCGTGGAACGAGAGGGGGCCAAGGCACCACAGGGCACTGTGCGACAGTCTACGTGCTCACTAATGGCCTCGGTCGGAGGCTGCTGCCTGGGCCACGCATGTAGTGCGGTAAAGCAAGAGATGGCACCAAGTCCGACGGGCTAACAGAGGCGAAAGGGGCTCTTGGCACGGAGGGACGAGCGAACTCGACTGGGGCTACTGATCCAGAGGGGCCAGTAGGCGCGACTGAAGCTGTTGGCTCAGAGGGGCCAGTAGGCGCAACAGGAGCTACCGGCTCGGAGGAGCCGGCGGACGCGACTAAGGATGCCGGCCTTGAGGGGCCAGCGGGCGTGACTGGGGCTCCCGAGGGGCCAGCAGGCGCGATTGGGGCTGCAGGGCCGGAGGGGCCAGCGGGCGCGACTGGTACTGCCAGTCCGGAGGACCAGCAAACGCGACTAGGGCTGCTGGTTGGGAGGGGCCAGCGGGCATAACTGGGACTGCCGGTCCGAAGGGGCCAGCATGCGCGAATGGGGCTGCTGGCCCAGAGGGGCCAGCAGACATGACCAAAGCTGTTGGCCCCGAGAGGCCAGCGGGCGCAAGTGGGGCTGTTGGCCCCGAGAGGCCAGCGGGCACAACTAGGAGTGCTGGCTTGGAGGGGTCAGTGGGTGCAACTGGGGCTACTGGCTCAGAGGGGTGAAGTAATGTGTCATCCTAAAGCGGTAGGATGGAGGACAGACTCACCACTCCTCCACGCGATGGGAGGGACATGGACGAGTCGGAGCGAATAAGATCGCATGAAAACAACTCCTCAAAGAAGAGGGCATCAGAGGACTCGACAATGCAGTGCCTAGACGGATCCCAGAAGTGCCAGGTCTTAGACGGACAAGAGATGCCAAAAAAGGTGCAAGGACGACCGCGAGGGCGAGCTTGCTGCCCTGCTGCTGGACATGTAGTCACACGGTGGCCACGTAGCCCCAGACGTGAGCCGGGTGGAGGTCGGTGCGCTGAACGCACCAGTGCTAGTACGGCGTGGACTAGCGGGGAAGAGACCTGTGGGGAATCCAGTTCCAGGCCCATGTGATGTAAGCCATGGCTTCAAAGGAGAAGCCATCGGAGAGACCAGACTCAATCCGCATGGTGCGGACGGCGTCGGCCATAGTGCGGTTCCACCGCTCGGACACACCATTCTGAGCGAGTCTATAGGGTGCTGGCGTCTCGTGGTGGACACCGTGGGAAGCGAGAAACATTGTGGTCTTGCCCATGTACTCACCATCGCGATCTAAGCAAAAGCGGCGAAGAGATCGACCACACTCGTCCTCCGCAAGGAAAAGCAAGTCCTGAATGGTGCGGGCAATATCGTTCTTCTGCCGAAGGCAGAAGACCCAACGATAGCGAGAGTAGTCCTCAGTGAGGGTGAGGGCATATCGGCCACGCTCGTCGACGGACTCAGTAGGGAAGGGACCCATGACATCGGAGTGGACCAGGTCTAGAGGGGCGGATGCACGAGAGGAAAACTGAGAGTATGTGGACGGGTGCATCTTGCCTTGAGCGCAATCAATGCACTCCGTGGGGCACGGCCAAGGGAAAGTGTCTGTGTCAAGGCCCTTGGCCGGCTGGGTGCAAAGCATGCTATCAATGGTAGCAAAGTGGACGTGGCAAAGGCGGCGGTACAGGATGAGGCTGTGCTACGGAGAGAGCGTACTGGTGACAAACACATGTCCTGTGGCGGCTGATGGGGAGGGGATGGAAGGAGAGGAGGACAGGCGACGGACATGCCATAGGTTGCCACGGGCGGTGGTGTGAAGAACGCTGAGACCAGACGGACACAATGACACACTGCCAACACCACGCGAGTGCACAACATCCATGCTCATGCGGTCAAGGGCAGTATTGGATAGGAGGCTGAGCTCAAGACCCGGAACGAAGAGGACATTGGTCACAAAGACATCACCGGCAGGATCACAAAAACGAACGACGCCGATGCCGAGGACAGGTAGCACTCGTCCGGAGCCCGTCCGGACACCGGAGACATCGCCAACAGGACCAAGCATACTAAAGGCCTCACGAGAGGCCGTCATGTGACGCGTGGCTCCAAAGTCGATGATCCAAGTCCCGGCAAGGTTCTGGACTAGAGTCGCAAGATCAGTGACATTCACATGGTAGCAAGCGAGAGACGCGGACGCGTTGGAAGGGGGTGCAAACCGAGACTGCCAATCATCAAGCCACGTGACGTCGTCACGAAGGGGGGCAGAGGAGATCACGGAAGACGGTGAGACAGACAAAGAAGCAGGACATGACCGTAGCTGAATCTCAGTCAAGCAAGGTGAGGGGGACGAGCAGGAGGTGACACAACTCGCACTTCTCGGGGGGGAGGGCGAGGCAGGCCAAGCTGAAGCCGATGAACTGCTCCAGCTGACGCTCACCCGTGGATGGCTCGGAAGTGTAGACTGAATGCAGAGTGACAATTCCTGAGCTTGGATAAAAGGACGGTCCCGGTGAAGGGAACGGAGGCGCCGACGACTGCGGGTGATGCTGCTATGGAGCTGGCGTCTGAGGGACCGGTGTGGCGGTCAGAGGAGTGGAGCTGCTGGACGGGGTCGAGGCGTCAGGGGCAGCGGCTGCTACAACAAAAGAGGCATGACGACGCTCTCGCTGGCGACGCATGGTGGCGATGACGCGCGCCTCGTCCATTAGTAGCGGGCACGTGTACCACCTGTCCCCTGGCTGGCCACAGTTGTGGCAGACCGAGCCACCACCACTGGACCCAGGCGACTGCTGCTGCTGCTGCTTACCCTTGCCCTTCTTGCTCCGTTTCTTCTTCTTCCCAGGCAACGAGGAGTTGGTGGAGGTAGCTGCTGAAGAGAAGCGGTTGCCACTGAAGTGACGGCAGGGGAGGCAAGGGCTTCTGTGCAGGGGAGGCAAGGGCAAGGGCTTCTGTGCGCATCAAGCATCACCTCCCTGACGAGATCCTCTGGGGTCACTGTTTGTGTGATCGTTGGCTCAAGCGGTCGATTTAACGTCTGTGGAGGCCCGGAATGAGTGGGAGTGGTGGGTGCTGGGGTGAGGTCCTCGGAGCATTTGTTTACTGCGCTATGGGACATCCATTTGGGGCTGTCCATCGACGGCATGGGTATTCTGCCCATGGGGAGCCGCGGTCGATCGTCCGTTGGAGCAGCATGTGCTCGTGTAGAGCATGACGAGAGGGGTGTTGGTGTGGGAGTTAGCATCTCCGCCCTCTTGGCACATGGTGGAACAGCGGAGAATACATCATGCTTGGGGTACGCCAAGATGGAATTCCTGGCAGCGTAGTCCTCAATGCGGGCTTCCTCCAATGAAAAGGGATGACCTGCCTGGGTAGGCATTGACGTCCTTGGACCCACAATGAGGGCTGCACATGTGGTATATCCTGCCGAGGTTAGTTGCATGACTCCATCAGCATAGAACAGGCGTGCTTGTCGAGGGATGAGGTAGTCGGTTCCTAACAAGACGTCGTAGGTGCGGGCCACCGTGACCTGCATGCGTACAACCTCGTGGATGAGGCCCACTTGCAGGGGAAGGTTGTCGACGACACCATGTCCTGCATCCAAGCCGCCGGATGCATTTGTAAACATCTTTGATGTCAGTTGAATCCTTTGTTGTCAGCCGACTGCTTAGAGGACCTGGAGCGTCACCGTGGTGTGAGTGGCACCCAGGTCGATGATTGCTAGGAACATTTTGCCGCATATCCATACAAAACAGTTGACCACCTCATGGTTGGGAGCCTGTGTCTTAGGTGGTGCAAGAGGCATGGGCCGCTATCCCCAAGTGTCGGGTTCAGCCTGGACGGCTACCTTGCTGAGTCGATCATGTGGGGCCTCGGTGCAACTGAGGCGAATGCCAGCCGGACGAAGCTTCTCAGCACATTTCCCCAAAATGACTACGAAGTCCGGGAGATGAGTGGGATTTTTCTGCAAGTATTCCCCCAGGGATATCTCCTAGAAAGGACAATGGAAGAAAAATTGAGCACCTGTCGTGGGCTCGTTGTGTGTCGAGGGTGCAAAGGTCACCTTTTGGCAACGCGGAGGCGTGGGACCCCTCAGGGGGCGCACGCGCAATACGGGTGGGGGCTTGAGAGACATCTCCGAAATCTGATTTGGTAGGCGGGTGGAGCGTGCTTCAACACATGTCTGTAGGTCTGCCTCGGCCCGTTCCTGTTGTTCATTGTATTGACGCATGCGCTCGTACATCTCCGCGATTGACCATCCTTCCACGCATTGTGCTTGAGCCACTGTGACCAGTTCCTGTTCCGCAGTCGTTGGAGGTGTTTATGTGGTTTGTTCCTCAGAGCGGAGACGACCCAGCTTCACATTCCGCGCAGGCGTGTCTGAAGTAGAAGGTTGGGAGGTTGCTGGTGTTTCTCCCATTTCCCTCTGCTGCGCATACGCCTTCCACTGCACTGGTCCATTGCCCGCTGGACCAGACGGACAGGTAGTGACATTAGAACCGGCTGCCTGTCGACCTACCGCAGGTCCTGGTCCTGTTGGTCCGCGTCCTTGGTACTGTCTTCCCCCAGGCGGCATACCGGGCACCGGAGCGGGGTTGGAACACTCCCTGCGCCGGTGGGTGAATTCTCCACACCCATAACAACTCCCGGGTGGGAAATTGTGGGGGTTCATTGGGTTGGGTACTGAAGCTCCTGCTGGCATGCGGATGGTTGGAGCCATATGCTCCTTTGGGGCTGACTGCTCTCTCGCCGCTCGTCGCTTTATCTCCCTTTGCTGGTGTTCTGCCTCCTCCTTCAGCACGTCCAATGTACTGAATTGTTGTAGGTCCAACGTGTTGACAATGACTGGGATAAGAGAATAACAGTAATATTCCTTGATCATGCGCAAGGGTATGTCAATGCAGCGCGTCAAAATCTTAGTGAATTTGTCGTTGTGAAGCTTGATGAATTCCCCTGCCTTCATGCGGATATTGCGAATCTGGAGCTCTACTTCTTCGAGGCTCATTGGGTCAAATCTCTCGGTCATTCTTTTCGCCAGGTCATCGTAGTCCACAAATGGACGTTCTCTATGTTCTGCAGTGAACCACTCCAATGCTTTCCCGTGCAACGCGAGATGCACCGCTAGGACAATGTAGTCTGGAGATAGTAGTCCATAGTAAAGGCAGGTGCCCAACTTAGACAGCCACATGGCGGGGTCCTCCTCTGGTTCACGTTTGAAGACGTCGAGCTTTGGGAGTGTGTAAGAAGCCTTCGCCGCTGGATTTGAAGCCAGTTCCTGTGGAGGCAATATCTGCACCTGTGCCCGTGACTCAGCCCACAGGTGAGGTCGATGCACTTGCGCCAGGCCAGCTGCTCTGGTACCATCTGATGAAGCGGTTCCCCCTCCCCTCGGTCGAATCCGTCGTGCGTCGGTTCCTCCCAGTCCAGAACTCCTCATTTGCTGTCTTGCAGAACTCGCCTGTACTTGCACGATGTAATGCTTGCCTCCGTGAGTGACTGATCCCTGCCCAGGTCCAGCCATGCCCCCATGTTGCTCGTGATTTCTGCTGGAGTCTCCCCGTCACGGGAGTGGCTGATGCCTTGCTCGTCTGAAGATGAGATGGTTGCTTCTTGGATTGGACAGGATGCAATGTATACTTGCTTGACGCGGCCCCCGTCGGGATATGCGTCCCCCTCCCCAAAGTCCGCACTTGCCTGGTGGCTCCACCCGTGGACGAAGGATTGATGCTTTTTTGAGCTGGGGCTTCCCGGCGGCGCGATGCTGCCAAAGCAAATGATGCCTTGTTTGTTTGCTGCTGGTGTGAGGACTGTTGCCCAGCATCTGCATGTCGTGAGGTCATAAGGGATGGGCCTTCCCGTCGGGTTTCCCTTGCCCATTGTTCAACAACCTCTGGGCTCCTTGGCACCCGTGGTGGAGATACACCGTTGTCTGAGGCCGGCCGTCGAGGGTGAACGACTGGACAGGATGGGACTGCCCAAGGACGGAAAGTTACAGGCTGATGTAGGGAGTACAGAGCCTGCATTGAGGGATGATCCAGTGACACATCTTCTTCATCTGCCTGGTCATTGTGGGCGTTGTCTGGGTCTGCACACTCCCCGTCATGGGTCATAGAGGGTGCGGGTGAAGATTTCCTTGGGGTAGAAAATTCGAGGCGCCGCGGTGCATGGTGTTCCTGGGTCATGTCCACTGCTTCATAAACAGTTCGTCCATCTGGAGTGGTGACCTCATGGAGCAGGACGGGCCCATCGTCTGCTACAAATCCTTATTCATCATCGGACACGCTGTCTTCCACTTGCACAAAATCACATTCCCCGTCTTGGCTGTACACGTCGTCTTCCTCCGGATCTTCTAGGGTCGCGGCGGCCAACTGCGCCTGCCTGATAGCTTTCCATTATCGGAGTTCCTCGAGACGTCACAGGTGGAACTCTTCTTCTTCATCAGGATTCATCTCGTTCTCCTCGTTGTATAGTTGTGGGGACGGATCATCTACCGGATCCCACTCAAACTTGGGGTCCAGCCCTGGAGGATCTTCTGGGCTTCCCTCGTAGCGGTGGACGGTGGGTGCCCGTCTCGTCCTGTCTTCTTGGGGGCGCAGGGTGGGACAGGACTCGTCCTTGGGTCGCCAAAGGTACAGTCAAATGATCCACCGGCACCGTCCTCTTGTTCTTGCACTTCGTAAGATGGCAGGAGTCACCCCCGCGGTCAGGAGGATCGTCGATGTTGGTTCGTCTGCGCCTCCTTACGCCCGGTTGGATACGCGACGACTCCCTCCCCGGATGATCGCACTTCGAAGCGTAGACTGATTTGAAGGTACCTGCCACACTTGTCACAGAAAACAAGTGAGTCCACCCTCACCGCACCATTAACACTGTTATACCGTTTTCCGCCATCGGCCGGAACTGGATCTGACAACATGTAGGGTTTAGCTCTACGTTACGGTTAACACTGCTTTATCCCATGACTACGTTCACTTCGCATCCTACGTTGCTCTTTTTCCTCGCTTCTTTCCCTGCGTGTTCTCACTTTCACTCACTCGACGGACCATTCACCATATTAACCTAGGGAATGTATGTCATGTATCCCTATTCCTCAATAAACTCCCGACTGCCTGGTCTATGCCATTCATAAGCTTGCAATCACTGACGACCGATTATCCACCATATGGTAGAGTTTCAATTACCACAATTCTTCCCGATAACACACCTGGGGTAATGTTGAGCACCTATTGTGGCTATTCGAACTATGGTTTCCCTCAGCATTCCATCAGTGACGGGAGATCATCCGCCGAATGTAGCTATGTCCCTCAAGATGATCCCGAGAGCATGAATAGAACAATTTGGACAATCAATATGCTTGCCTCTGGTCAAATACACACACACGAGATCAACACTCCATCGCTACCCATGCAATCCCTCCCCTGCATATCACCCAGCAACATGCGCAAACCCTAGGCCTCCTGAGTCGTCGGATCATCGGTCGGACCTGGTCCCTGCAATAACACAGTGCGGCTCACACCGCCCTGCTTGCTTGCCCGTGGCGTGGCGCGGCGCAGTTCCAAAGGATCGTCGACATGTCGACCTGCACGGGGATGGGTGCGCGTCAGCACTACATCCCTCAAGCGGAATAGTTCCTGCCAGTACCGTTGGTAAGCCCGGAACGCATCGGCCCGCTCTTCTACGGCCTTTGCAGCACGTCGTCTGACGTCACGGGCCACCTCCTGCCAACTCTCCACGGGATGATGCTCGTCGTCACGGGGAAGTATTCGTAGCCACGGTTGCCATAACTGCTCTAGGGCTCCACCGGCGGGGTGATGCAACCATTGCATCACTCCCAGGACGGTCCGTGCACACAGCCGATGGGGCACATTGCAGCAGCTACACATGGCGTAGAAGGTCATCGGCGAGTCTCGGGCGGCCTTGGTGGAGCTGGGCGGCTGGTGCTCCCGCGGAAACTCAGGACCAACCCATGATGGCTCCCTCACATGCTCCTCGGGGAGGGGCCTTCCCATCCGGGGATGCTCACACACACACGCACACACGCACACACACACACACACACACACACACACACACACACACACACACACACACACACACACACACACACACGCACACACACACACACACACACACACACACACACA
>SZWC01018364.1:27661-50028 GCA_023375785.1 Penium margaritaceum
ACACACACACACACACACACACACACACACTCCAAGTCTAGTGTAATTTCCCTACTCTAGCTTGTCGCGAGACGGGACACTGGTCCCGCTCGAAGGTCTGAGTTGACCGAGGGGAAGCAATCTCTCAGTCGTGTTGGCGACGGCCGGGCTCATCTTCCACGCCGGGATGTGCTCAGGAGTCGGCGGTTGTGCACTCTCACTTGAGCGTCACTGGCGTTAGATCTGAGCGCCTTGGTAGTCTCCAGCATCGGCAGTTGATCGACAGTTCGTTCGATGGACAGCAGCCGATCTCCTCCTCTTCTTCCCTTCTTATCCTCACCTCGCATTGTCCTTCTAGCACCTCCATTCCGCTGGCCAGCCCCTTTCGCGACTCGCACATCAAAACGCCTTTCAGATAATGCGTTTGGAGTGCCGCTCCTCTTGTCGAGGTTCGTACGCGGCGCCGCTACCATCAACCTAGCCTTGGACCACCTTCCTCTCCTCTCGGCAGGTCTGGTCGGGTCACGGTGTCCGCCGCAATATCTTCTTCCGCGCCCCGTCGCTCTCCGGAATCAAACCGCTCCCCTCGTGATTTTTTTTCTTCGGTTGGTGGTCGCTGGATCATCCGTCGACCCCCTCCCCCCTTTTTCTTGCCCAGATCCTGACCCTGGCCTCGATATCTTTTCCTTTCCTCCGGTGGATGAACGAAACACCGTGAACATATGGTCAGCATTGACAACTCATAACACGAGTCACAAATGGTCAGAGGGAGAGACAATGGTTCGGGAACCCTATGTATCGACTAGAAAGGACAAATAACTTCAATACGTGGTGGCACGGTGTGGCTACTATGCACACCAAACAACCCAACTAGGCATATGTCACCGACCATGATGAAAGAATTTAAATATGGGTGATCAACATTCACCAACCATAACACGAGTCACAAACGGCCAGAGGGGGGAAACAATGGTCTGTGAATATCAGTTCTCAACTAGCAAGTACAGCGACCTTCAATCAGTATAAGCACGGTGTGGCTACCATGCACAATCACCGAACAAAGTAGACATATGTACTACATTTGAACAAACAAATCCACTGTGTGTGGTCAGCGTTGACAACTCATAATATGAGTCACAAATGGTAAGAGGGGGAGACAATGGTTTGGGAACACCAGGTATCAACTAGCAAGCACAAGGACCTTCAATAAGTTGTGACACAGTGTGGATACCATGCACGATGAAAAACCAAAGTAGGCATATGTCACTGACCATGACCAAATAATGTCACTAAGTGTGGTAAACTTTGACAACTCATAACACGAGTCACAAATGGTCAGGGTGGACGATAATGGTTTGTGAATACTAGTTATCGACTAGCAAGTACAAATACCCTCAATATGTAGTGGCACAGCGTGGCTACCATGCACAGTGACCAACCAAAGTATGCATATGTCACTGACCATGACCAACGAATTTCACTTCATGTGGTCAGCGTTGACAAATCACAACACGAGTCAATGATAGTCAGAGGGGGGTAACAATGGTTTGGGAACACTAGCTATCAACTAGAAAGCACAAAGACCTTCAATACGTAGTGACACGGCGTGGTAACCACGTACAGTGACAAACCAAACTAGGCATATGTCACTGATCATGACCAAATAATGTCACTAAGTGTGGTAAACTTTGACAACTCATAACACGAGTCAATGATAGTCAGAGGGGGGTAACAATGGTTTGGGAACACTAGCTATCAACTAGAAAGCACAAAGACCTTCAATACGTAGTGACACGGCGTGGTAACCACGTACAGTGACAAACCAAACTAGGCATATGTCACTAACAATGACCAAAGAATTTCAATATGGGTGGTCAACGTTCACAACCCATAACATGAGTCACAAATCGTCAGAGGGGAAAAACATGGTTTCAAAACATTGTGTATTTTTTAGCAAGTACATAGATTTTTCGTGTGTATCTGCACGGTGTGACTACCGTGCATAATGACATACCCAAGTAGGCATAAATCACTGCTCATGACCAAAGAAGTTTAGTGTGTGTGGTCAATGTTCACAACTCATAATACAAGTTAAAAATGGGTAGAGGGAGAAACGATGGTTTGGGAATGCTTGGTATCGACTAGCAAGTACAAAGACCTTTGACAAGTGGTGGCATGGTGTGGCTACCATGCACAATGACCAACCAAAGTATGCTTGTGTCACTGAATATCACAAAAAGAGTTTCACTTTGTGTAGTCATCTTTCCTTCTTACTGCTGGTCAATCGGAGCAATGATTGAGAGGTTATTCAAGCTTGAAGTTGCAAAGTTTGAAATTCCGTCTGCGTTAATTTTTTGTGATTAAACTAGTTTTGTTATCATCCATTCTTTTGAAAACTACCCTCTATTCTTACATCCCCTTGTTTTATGCCCTTTACCCATAGTAACCCTTAAAATGTCATTTGGACATTATATGAACACCATGTGAGTTGGCTTAGTGCTTCTAGAGTTAGATTATGGAGCGGTAGGCCCTGGGTTTGAATCCTTGTACGCGCAATATAGGATAGGCTCGCGACCTGGGGGGGGGGACAACGGTGTTGTGATACCTCAACTCTATCTTCGAGCCTAAGCCGTGGGGGGGGGGGGGAGGGGGGTGCCATAATGCGGTCGTAAATCTGTCCTCCAGGTCGTCCACGAAATATCCCTCTAGGGGGGTGGGAGGGAGTAATTCAATGAAGGCACCTACGTGTAACAAATCAACAAAAACCGACCTGGTGTCAAAGGGAGAAACCTTTTGCTGTTTATTGACTAGCAAGTACAACGACTTTCAACAAGTAGTGGAACGGTGTGGCTACCATGCACAATGAACAACCAGATGAGGCATGTGCCACTTACCATGACCAAATATTTTTACTATGTGTTGTCAACGTTGACAACCCATAATATGGGTCACAAATTGTCAGAGGGAGAAACAATGGTTTGGGAATACTAGATGCTAACTAGCAAGTACAACGACCTGTAGTCAGTAGTAGCACGGTGTGGCTACCATGCACAATGACCGACCAAAGTAGGCATATGTACTGCCTTTGACCAAAGAAATCCACCGTGTGTGGTCAACTTTGAAAATTTGTTATACGAGTCACAAATGGTCAGAGGGGGAAACAATGGTTTGGGAACACCAAGTATCAAATAGCAAGCACAAGGCGCTTCAATATGTGTGGCAAGGTGTGGATACCATGCACGATGACCAACCAAAGTAGGCATATGTCACTGATCATGACCAAATAATGTCACTAAGTGTGGTTAACTTTGACAACTCATAACACGAGTCACAAATGGTCAGGGTGGAAGATAATGGTTTGTGATACTAGTTATCGACTAGCGAGTACAGATACCTTCAATATGTAGTGGCACAGTGTGGCTACAGTGCACAGTGACCAACCAAAGTATGCATATGTCACTGACCATGAACAAATAATTTCATTTCATGTGGTCAATGTTGACAACTCACAACACGAGTCATAGATATTTAGAGGGGGTAACAATGGTTTGGGAACAGTAGCTATTAACTAGAAAGCACAAAGACCTTCGATACGCAGTGACACGGCGTGGTAACCATGTACAGTGACAAACCAAAGTAGGCATATGTCACTAACCATGACCAAACGGATTTCACAGTGTGTGGTCAATGTAGAAAACTCATAACACGAGTCAGAAATGGTGAGTGGGGGAAACCATGGGTTGGGAACACTAGTTATCAACTAGCAAGTAGAAAGATTTTCAATAAGTAGGGGCACGGTGTGGCTAGCGTGTGCAGTGATCAACCAAAGGATGCATATGTCACTGACTATGACCGATGAAGTCCACAATGTATGGTCAACATTCACAACTCATAACACGAGTAAAAAATGGCCAGATAGAGAGACAATGGTTTGGGAACCCTATGTATCCACTAGAAAGGACAAAGAACTTCAATACGTATTAGCACGTTGTGGCTACTATGCACACCAAACAACCAAAGTAGGCATATGTCACTGACCATGATGAAAGAATTTCAATATGGGTGGTCAACATTCACCAACCATAACACGAGTCACAAACGGTCAGAGGGGGAAACAATGGTCTGGGAATATCAGTTCTCAACTAGCAAGTACAGCGACCTTCAATCGGTATAAGCACGGTGTGGCTACCATGCACAATGACCGAACAAAGTAGGCATATGTACTGCCTTTGACCAAAGACATCCGCTGTATCTGGTCAACATTGACAACTCATAATACGAGTCACAAATAGTCAGAGGGGGAAACAATTTTTTGGGAACACCAGGTATCAACTAGCAAGCACAATGACCTTCAATACGTTGTGGCGCGGTGTGGATACCATGCATGATGACCAACCAAGGTATGCATATATCACTGACCATGACCAAAGAATGTCACCATGTGTGGTAAACGTTGACAGCTCATAACACGAGTCACAAATGGTCACAGTGGAAGATAATGGTTTCTAAATACTAGTTATCGACTAGCAAGTACAAATACCTTCAATATGTAGTGGCACAGTGTGGCTACAATGCACACTGACGAACCAAAGTATGCATATGTCAGTGACCATGATCAAAGAACTTTACGTCATGTGGTTAATGTTGACAACTCACAACACGAGTCACATATATTCAGAGGGATAAACAACGGTTTGGGAACACTAGCTATAAACTAGAAAGTATAAAGACCTTCGATACGTAGTGAAACGGCGTGGTAACCATGTACATGGACAAACCAAAGTAGGCATATGTCACTAACCATGACCAAACGGATTTCACAGTGTGTGGTCAACGTTGAAAACTCATAACACGAGTCACAAATGGTCAGTGGGGGAAACCATGGGTTAGGAACACTAGTTTTCAATTAGCGGGTAGAAAGATTTTCAACAAGTAGTGGCGTGGTGTGGCTAGCGTGCACAGGGATCAACCAAAGGATGCATATGTCACTGAGTATGACTGAAGAAGTCCACTATGTGTGTTCTACCTTGACAACTCATAACACGAGTCACAAATGGTCCGATGGAGAGACAATGGTTTGAGAACCCCATGTATCGACTAGAAATGACAAAGAACTTCAATACGTAGTGGCACAGTGTGGCTACTATGCACACCAAACAACCAAAATAGGCATATGTCACTGACCATGATGAAAGAATTTCAATATGAGTGGTCAACATTCACCAACCATAACACGAGTCACAAACGGTCATAGGGGGAAACAATGGTCTGTGAATATCAGTCCTGACCTAGCAAGTACGGCGACCTTCAATCAGTATAAGCACCGTGTGGCTAGCATGCACAATGATCAACCAAAGTAGGCATATGTACTACCTTTGACGAAAGATATCTGCTGTGAGTGGTCAGCGTTGACAACTCATGATAGGAGTCACAAATGGTCAGAGGGGAAGACAATGGTTTGGGAACACCACGTATCAACTAGCAAGCACAAGGACCTTCAATTAGTTGTGGCACGGTGTGGATACCATGCACGATGACCAACCAAAGTAGGCATATGTCACTGACCATGACCAAATAATGTCTCTAAGTGTGGTAAACTTTGACAACTCATAACACGAGTCACAAATGGTCAGAGTGGAAGACAATGGTTTGTGAATACTAGTCATCAAGTAGCACGTACAAATACATTCAATATGTAGTGGCACAGCCTGGCTACCATGCACAGTGACCAACCAAAGTGTGCATATGTCACTGACCATGACCAACGAATTCCACTTCATGTGGTCAACGTTGAAAACTAACAACACGAGTCACATATAGTCAAAGGGGATAAAATTGGTTTGGGAACACGAGCTTTTGACTAGAAGGCACAAATACATTCCATACGTAGTGACACGGCGTGGTAACCATGTACAGTGACAAACCAAAGTAGGCATATGTCACTAATCATGACCAAACGAATTTCTCAGTGTGTGGTCAACGTTGAAAACTCATCATACGAGTTACAAATGGTCAGAGGGGGGAACAATGGGTTAAGAACACTAGTTATCAAATAGCAAGTGTGAAGAACTTCAACAAGTAGTGGCACGGTGTGACTAGTGTGCACATTGACCAACGAAAGGATGCATATGTTACTCACTCTGACCGAACAAGTCCACTATGTGTGGTCAACATTGACAACTCATAACACGAGTCAGAAATGGTCAGAGGGAGAGACAATGATTTGAAAACCCTGTGTATCGACAAGAAAGGAAAAATAACTTCAATACGTAGTGGCACGGTGTGGCTAATATGCACACCAAACAACCAAGATAGGCATATGTCACTGACCATGACCAGAGAATTTCAATATGGGTGGTCAACATTCACCAACCATAACACGAGTCACAAACGTTTAGAGGGGAAAACAATGGTCTGTGAATATCAGTTCTCAACTAGAGAGTACAGCAACCTTCAATCATTATAAGCACGGTGTGGCTACCATGCACAATGACCGACCAAAGTAGGCACATGTACTGCCTTTGACCAAAGAAATCTGCTGTGTGTGGTCAGCGTTGACAACTCATAATAGGAGTCACAAATGGTCAGAGGGGGAGACAATGGTTTGCAAACACCAGGTATCAAGTAGCAAGCACAATGACCTTCAATAAGTCGTGGCACGGTGTGGATACCATGCACGATGACCAACCAAAGTAGGCATATGTCACTGGTCATGACCGAATAATGTCACTAAGTGTGGTAAACTTTGAGAATTCATAACATGAGTCACAAATGGTCAGTGTGGAAGATAATTGTTTGTGAATACTAGTTATGGACTAGGAAGTACAAATACCTTCAATATGTAGTGGCACAGCGTGGCTACCATGCACAGTGACCAACCAAAGTATGCATATGTCACTGACCATGACCAATGAATTTCACTTCATGTGGTCAGCCTTGACAACTCACAACATGAGTCACTGATAGTCAGAGGGGGGTAACAATGGTTTGGGAACACTAGCTATCAACCAAAAAGCACAAAGACCTTTAATACGTAGTGACACGGTGTGGTAACCACGTACAGTGACAAACCAAACTAGGAATATGTCACTAAACATGACCAAAGAGTTTCAATATGGGTGGTCAACGTTCACAACCCATAACATGAGTCACAAATGGTCAGAGGGGGAAAACATGGTTTCAAAACACTATGTATCTTCTAGCAGGTACAAAGAGTTTTCGTATGTATTGGCAGGGTGTGGCTACTGTGCACAATGACCTACCCAAGTAGGCATACATTACTGTTCATGACCAAAGAAGTTTAGTGTGTGTGGTCAACGTTCACAACTCATAATACAAGTCAAAAATGGGCAGAAGGAGAAACAATGGTTTGGCAATACTCGGTATCGACTAGCAAGTACAAACACCTTCGATACGTGGTGGCACGGTGTGCCTACCACGCACAATGACCAACCAGAGTATGCTTGTGTCACTGAATATCATAAAAAGAGTTTCACTATGTGTAGTCAACTTTCCTTCTTACGGCTGGTCAGTGGGAGCAATGGTTGAGAGGTTATTCAAGCTCGAAATTGCAAAGTCTGAAATTCCGTCAGCATAAAAGTTTTATGATTGAACTAACTTTGTTATCATACTTTTGAAAACTACCCTCTAATCTTGAACCCCCTTATTTTATGCCCTTTACCCATGGGAACCCTTATAATGTCATTTGGACATCATATGAACACCATGTGAGTTGGTTTAGTGCTTACAGAGTTAGATTCTGGAGTGGTAGGTCCTGGGTTTGAATCCTCGTACGGGCAATATATAATAGGCTCGTGACCTGGGGGGGGGGGGCGTGTTGTGATACCTCAACTCTACCTTCGAGTCTAAGCCGTGGGGGGGTAGGGGGGTGTCATAATGCAGTCGCAAATCTGTCCTCGAGGTCGTCCACGGAACATCCCTCTAGGGGGGTGGGAGAGTGTATTCCCTTCAAGGCACCTACGCGTAAAAAATAAACAAAACACCGACCTGGTGTCAAAGGAAGAAACCTTTTGCTACTTATTGACTAGCAAGTACAAAGACTTTGAACAAGTAGTGAAACGGTGTGGCTACCATGGACAATGGCCGACCACATTAGGCATGTGCCAATTACCATGACCAAATACTTTTACTATGTGTGGTCAACGTTGACAACCCATAATATGGGTCACGAATTGTCAGAGGGGTAAACAATGGTTTGGGAGTACTAGATACCAACTGGCAAGTAAAACGACCTTCAGTCAGTAGTAGCACGGTGTGGGTACCATGCACAATGACCGACCAAAGTAGGCATATGAACTTCCTTTTACCAAAGAAATCCATCGTGCGTGGTCAACGTTGACAACTCATAATACGAGTCACAAATAGTCAGAGGGGAGAAACAATGGTTTGGGAACACCAAGTATCAAATAGCAAGCACAAGGAGCTTCAATGTGTTGTGGCACGGTGTGGATACCATGCACAGTGACCAACCAAAGTAAGCATGTGTCACTGACCATGACCAAAGAATGTCACCATGTGTGGTAAACTTTGACAGCTCATGACACGAGTCACAAATGGTCAGAGTAGAAGATAATGGTTTCTAAATACTAGTTATCGACTAGCAAGTACAAATACCTTCAATATATAGTGCCACAGTGTGGCTACAATGCACAGTGACCAGCCAAGGTATGCATATGTGACTGACCATGACCAAAGAATTTCACTTCATGTGGTCAATGGTGACAACTCACAACACGAGTCACAGATATTCAGAGGGGCTAACAACGGTTTGAGAACACTAGCTATCAACTAGAAAACACAAAGACCTTTGATATGTAGTGACACGGCGTGGTTACCATGTACAGGGACAAACCAAAGTAGGCATACGTCACTAACCATGACCAAACGGATTTCACAGTGTGTGGTCAACGTTGAAAACTCATAACACGAGTCACAAATAGTCACTGGGGGAAACCATGGGTTGGGAACACTAGTTATCAACTAGCGGCTAGAAAGATTTTCAACAAGTAGTGGCACGGTGTGGCTAGCGTGCAGAGTGACCAACCAAAGGATGCATATGTCACTGACTATGACTGAAGAAGTCCACTATGTGAGGTTAACATTAACAACTCATAACAAGAGTCACAAATGGTCAGAGGGAGAGACAATGGTTTGGGAACCCTATGTATTGACTAGAAAGGACAAATAGCTTCAATACGTAGTGGCACGGTGTGGCTACTATGCACACCAATCAACCAAACTAGGCATACATTACTGATCATGATGAAAGAATTTCAATATGGGTGGTCAACATTCACCAACCATAACACGAGTCACAAACGGTCAGAGGGGGAAACAGTGGTCTTTGAATATCAGCTCTCAACTAGCAAGTACGGCGACCTTCAATCAGTATAAGCACGGTGTGGCTACCATGCACAATGACCGACCAAAGTAGGCATTTGTACTACCTTTGACCAAAGAAATCCGCTGTGTGTGGTCAACGTTGACAACTCATAATAGGAGTCACAAATGGTCAGAGGGGGAGACAATGGTTTGGGAACACCAGGTATCAACTAGAAAGCACAAGGAAGTTCAATAAGTTGTGGCACGGTTTGGATACCATGCACGATGACCAACCAAAGTTGGCATATGTCATTGACCATGACCAAATAATGTCACTAAGTGTGGTAAACTTTGACAACCCATAACACGAGTCACAAATGGTCAGACTGGAAGACAATGGTTTTTGAGTACTAGTCGTCAAGTAGCAAGTACAAATACCTTCAATATGTAGTGGCACAGCGTGGCTACCATGCACAGTGACCAACCAAAGCATGCATATGTCACTGACCATGACCAACAAATTTCACTTCATATGGTTAGCGTTGAAAACTCACAACACGAGTCACAGATAGTCAGAGGGGGGTAACATTGGTTTGAGAACACTAGCCATTGACTAGAAAGCACAAATACCTTCAATATGCAGTGCCACGGTGTGGTAACCATGTACAGTGACAAACCAAAGTAGGCATATGTCACTAACCATGACCAAACGAATTTCACAGTGTGTGGTCAACGTTGAAAACTCATCACACGAGTCATAAATGGTCACAGGGGTAAACAACGGGTTAGGAACACTAGTTATCAACTAGCAAGTATGAATAAATTCAACAAGTAGTGGCACGGTGTGGCTAGCGTGCACAGTGACCAACCAAAGGATGTATACGTCACTGACTATGACCGAAGAAGTCCACTATGTGTGGTCAACATTGACAACTCATAACACGAGTCACGAATGGTCAGAGGGAGAGACAATGGTTTGGGAACCCTATGCATGGATTAGGAAGGACAAATAACTTCAATACGTAGTGGCACGTTGTGGCTAATATGCACACAAAACATCCAAACTAGGCATATGTCACTGACCATGACCACAGAATTTCAACATGGGTGGTCAACGTTGACCAACCATTACACGAGTCACAAACGGTAAGGGGAGGAAACAATGGTTTCGGAATATCAGTTCTCAACTAGCAAGTACAACGCCCTTCAATGAGTAGTAGCACGGTGTGGCTACCATGCACAATGACAGACCAAAGTAGGCATATGTACTGCCTTTGACCAAAGAAATCCGCTCTGTGTGGTCAACGTTGACAACTCATAATACGAGTCATAAACAGTCACACGGGGAAACAATTATTTTGGAACACCAGGTATCAACTAGCAACCACAATGACCTTCAATACGTTGTGGCACGGTGTGGATACAATGCACGATGACCAACCAAGGTATGTATATGTCACTGACCATGACCAAAGAATGTCATCATGTGTGGTAAACTTTGACAGCTCATAGCACGAGTCACAAATGGTCAGGGTGGAAGATAATGGTTTGTGAATACTAGTTATCGACTAGCAAGTACAAATACCTTCAATATGTAGTGGCACAGTGTGGCTACAATGCACAGTGACCAATCAAAGTATGCATATGTCACTGACCATGACCAAAGAATTTCACTTCATGTGGTCAATGTTGACAACTCACAACACGAGTCACAGATATTGATAGGGGCTAACTATGGTTTGGGAACACTAGCTATCAGCTAAAAAGCACAAAGACCTTCGATACGTAGTGCCATGGCGTGGTAACCATGTATAGGGACAAACCAAAGTAGGCATATATCACTAACCATGACCAAACGGATTTCACAGTGTGTGGTTAATGTTGGAAACTCATAACACGAGTCGCAAATGGTCAGTGGGGGCAACCATGGGTTGGGAACACTAGTTATTAACTAGCAAGTAGAAAGATTTTCAACAAGTAGTGGTACGGTGTGGCTAGCGTGTAGAGTGACCAACCAAAGGATGCATATGTCACGGACTATGACCGAATAAGTCCACTATGTGTGGTCAACATTGACAGCTCATAACACGAGTCAAAAATGGTCAGAGGGAGAGACAATGGTTTGGGAAATCTAGGTATTGACTAGAAAGGACAAAGAACTTCAATACGTAGTGGCACGGTGTGGCTAATATGCACACCAAACAACCGAACTAGGCACATGTCAATGACCATAACCAGAGAATTTCTGTATGGGTGGTCAACGTTGACCAACCATAACATGAGTCACAAACGGTCAGGGGAGGAAACAATGCTATGGGAATACAAGTTCTCAACTAGCAAGTACAATGACCTTCAGTCAGCAGGAGCATGGTGTGGCGACCATGCGCAATGACTGACCAACGTATGCATATGTACTGCCTTTGACCAACAAATTCCGTTGTGTATGGTCAACATTGACAACTCATAATACGAGTCACAAATGGTCAGAGGGGGAAACAATGGTTTGGGAACACCAAGAATCAAATAGCAAGCACAAGGAGCTTGAATACGTTGTGGCACAGTGTGAATACCATGCACGATGACCAACCAACGTAGGCATATGTCACTGACCATGACCAAGTAATGTCACTAAGTGTGGTAAACGTTTGACAACTCATAACACGAGTCACAAATGGTCAGGGTGGAAGATAATGGTTTGTGAATACTAGTTATCGACAAGTAAGTTCAAATACCTTCAATATATAGTGGCACAATGTGGTTACAATACACATTGACCAACCAAAGTATGCATATGTCACTCACCATGAACAAATAATTTCACTTCATGTGGTCAACACTTACAACTCACAACACGAGTCACAGATAGTCAGAGGGGTATAACAATGGTTTGGGAACACTAGCTGTGAACAAGAAAGCACAAAGATATTCGATACGTAATGACATGGCGTGGTAACCATGTACAGTGACAAACCAAAGTAGGCATATGTCACAAACCATGACCAAATGGATTTCACAGTGTGTGGTCAACGTTGATAACTCATGACACGAGTCACAAGTGGTCAGTTCGGGAAACCATGGGTTGGGAACAATAGTTATCAACTAGCAAGTAGAAAGATATTCAACAAGTAGTGGCACGGTGTGGCTAGCGTGCACGGTGACCAACCAAAGGATGCACACGTCACTGACTATGACCGAAGAAGTCCACTATGTATGGTCAAAATTGACAACTCATAACACGAGTCACAAATGGTCAGAGGGAGAGATTATGGGTCGGGAACCCTGTGTATCGACGAGAAAGGACAAAGAACTTCAATACGTAGTGGCACGGTGTGGATACTATGCACACCAAACAACCAAACTAGGCATATGTCACCGACCATGATGAAAGAATTTCAATATGGGTGGTCAACATTCACCAACCATAACACGAGTCACAAACGATCAGAGGGGGAAACAATGATCTGTGAATATCAGATCTCAACGAGCAAGTACAGCGACCTTCAATCAGTATAAGCACCGTGTTGCTACCATGCACAAGGACCGACCAAAGTAGGCATATGTACTACATTTCACCAAAGAAATCCGTTGTGTGTGGTCAGCGTTGACAACTCATAATAGGAGTCACAAATGGTCACAGGGGGAGACAATGGTTTGGGAACACCAGGTATCAACTAGCAAGCACAAGGACCTTCAATAAGTTGTGGCACGGTGTGGATACCATGCACGATGACCAACCAAAGTAGGCATATGTCACTGACAATGACCAAATAATATCACTAAGTGTCGTAAACTCTGACAACTCATAACACGAGTCACAAATGGTCAGAGTGGAAGACAATGGTTTGTGAATACTAGTCATTGAGTAGCAAGTACAAATACCTTCAATATGTAGTGGCACATCGTGGCTACCATGCACAGTGACCAATCAAAGTATGCATATGTCACTGACCATGACCAACGAATTTTACTTCGTGTGGTTAGCGTTGAAAACTCACAAAA
Source organism: Penium margaritaceum (assembly GCA_023375785.1). NCBI lineage: Eukaryota > Viridiplantae > Streptophyta > Zygnematophyceae > Desmidiales > Peniaceae > Penium > Penium margaritaceum. The sequence goes on from SZWC01018364.1 coordinate 40,982, forward strand.
CGAGTCAGAGATAGTCAAAGGTGGGTAACGTTGGTTTGGGAATGCTAGCTATTGACTAGAAAGGACAAATACCTTCAATACGTAGTGACATGGCATGGTAACCATGTAGAGTGACAAACCAAAGTAGGCATATGTCACTAACCATGCCCGAACAAATTTCACAGTGTGTGGTCAACGTTGACAAGTCATCACACGAGTCACAAATGGTCAGAGGGGGAAACAATGGGTTAGGGACACTAGTTATCAACTAGAAAGTACGAAGAATTTCAACAAGTAGTGGCACAGTGTGGCCAGCATGCACAGTGACTAACCAAAGGATGGATACGTCACTGACTATGGCCGAAGAAGTCCACTATGTGTGGTCAACATTGACAACTCATAACACGAGTCACAAACAGCCAGGGGAGGAAACAATGGTTTGGGAATATCAGTTCTCAACTAGCAAGTACAACGACCTTCAGTCAGTAGTAGCACGGTGTGGCTACCATGCACAATGACCGACCAAAGTAGGCATATGTACTGCCTTTGACGAAAGAAATCCGCTGTGTCTGGTCAACGTCGACAACTCATAATACGAGTCACAAATGGTGAGAGGGGGGAAACAATGGTTTGGGAGCACCAAGTATCAAATAGCAAGCACAGGGAGCTACAATATGTTGTGGCACGGTGTGGATACCATGCACGATGACCAACCAAGGTATGCATATGTCACTGACCATGACCAAAGAATGTCACCATGTGTGGTAAACTTTGACCACTCATAAAACGAGTCACAAATGGTCATGGTGGAAGATAATGGTTTGTGAATACTAGTTATCAACTAGCAAGTACTAATACCTTCAATGTGTAGTGGCACATTGTGGCTACAATGCACTGTGACGAACCAAAACACGCACATGTCACTGACCATGACCAAATAATTTCACTTCATGTGGTCAACGTTGACAACTCACAACACGAGTCAAAAATATTCAGAGGGGGTAACAATGGTATGGGAACACTAGCTATAAACAAGAAAGCACAAAGACCTTCAATACATAGTGACACGGTGTGGTAACCATGTACAGTGACAAACCAAAGTAGGCATATGTCACTAACCATGACCAAAAGAATTTCAGAGTGTGTGGTCAATGTTGAAAATGCATAACACGAGTCACAAATGGTCAGAGGGGGAAACAATAGGTTGGGAACACTAGTTATCAACTAGCAAGTAGAGATATTTTCAACAAGTTGTGGCACGGCGTGGCTAGCGTGCACAGTGACCAACCAAAGGATGCATATGTCCTTGACTATGACCGAAGAAGTCCACTATGTGTGGTTAACATTGAAAACTCATAACACGAGTCACAAATGGTGAGAGGGAGAGACAATGGTTGGGAACCCTATGTATCGACTAGAAAGGACAAAAAATTCAATACGTAGTGCCACGGTGTGGCTAATATGCACACCAAACTACCAAAGTAGGCATGTGTCACTGACCATGCCCAAAGAATTTCAATATGGGTGGTCAACATTCATCAACCATAACACGAGTCACAAACGGTCAGAGGGGGAAACAACACTCTGGGAATATCAGTTCTCAACAAGCAAGTAGAGCAACCTTCAATCAGTATAAGCACGGTGTGGCTACCATGCACAATGACCGGCCAAAGTAGGCATATGTACTGCCTTTGACCAAAGAAATCCGCTTTGTGTGGACAGCGTTGACAGCTCATAATACGAATCACAAATGGTGAGAGGGGGAAACAATGGTCTGGGAACATCAGGTATCAACTAACAAGCACAAGGACCTTCAATAAGTTGTGGCATGGTGTGGATTCCATGCATGATGACCAACCAAAGTAGGCATACGTCACTGACCATGACCAAATAATGTCACTACGTGTGGTAAACTTGGACAGTTCATAACATGAGTCACAAATAGTCAGAGTGGAAGACAATGGTTTGTGAATACTAGTTATCAAGTAGCAAGTACAAATACCTTCAATATGTCGTGGCAAAGCGTGGCTACCATGCATAGTGACCAACCAAAGTATGCATATGTCACTGACCATGACCAAAGAATTTCACTTCATGTGGTCAATGTTGACAGCTCACAACATGAGTCACAGATATTCCGAGGGGCTAACAATGGTTTGGGAATAGTAGCTATAAACTAAAAGCACAAACACCTTCGATACGTATTTACATGGCGTGGTAACCATGTACAGGGACAAACCAAAGTAGGCATATGTCACAAGCCATGACCAAACGGATTTCACATTGTGTGGTCAACGTTGAAAACTCATAAAACGAGTCACAAATGGTCAGTGGGGGAAACCATGGGTTGGGAACACTAGTTATCAACTAGCAAGTAGAAAGATTTCCAACAAGTAGTGGCACGGTGTGGCTAGCGTGCACAGTGACCAACCAAAGGATGCACACGTCACTGACTATGACTGAAGAAGTCCACCATGTATGGTCAACATTGACAACTCAGAACACGAGTCACAAATGGTCAGAGGGAGAGACAATGGTTTGGGAACCCTATGTATCGACCAGAAAGGACAAGGAACTTCAATACGTAGTGGCACAGTGTGGCTACTTTGCACACCAAACAACCAAACTAGGCATATGTCACCGACCATGATGAAAGAATTTCAATATGGCTGGTCAACATTCACCAACCATAACACGATTCAAAAACGGTCAGAGGGGGAAACAATGGTCTGTGAATATCAGGTCTCAACTAGCAAGTACAGCGGCCTTCAATCAGTATAAGCATGGTGTGGCTACCATGCACAATGACCTACCAAAGTAGGCATATGTGCTACCTTAGACCAAAAAATCAGCTGTGTGTGGTTAGCGTTGACATCTCATAACAGGAGTCACAAATGGGCAGAGGGGGAGACGATGGTTTCGGAACACCAGGTATCAAATAGCAAGCACAAGGACCTTCAATACGTTGTGGCACGGTGTGGATACCGTGCACGATGACCAACCAAAGTAGGCATATGTCACTGACCATGGTTAAATAATGTCACTACGTGTTGTAAACGTTGACAACTCATAACACGAGTCACAAATGGTCAGGGTGGAAGACAATGGCTTGTGAATACTAGCTATCGACTAGCAAGTGCAAATACCTTCAATATGTAGTGGCACAGCGTGGCTACCATGCACAGTGACCAAGCAAAGTATGCATATGTCACTGACCACGACCAACAAATTTCACTTCATGTGGTTAGCATTGACAACTCACAACACGAGTCACAGATAGTCAAAGGGGGGTAACAATGGTTTGGGAACACTAGCTATTAACTAGAAAGCACAAATACCTGTCATATATAGTGACACGGCGTGGTAACCATGTACACAGATAAACCAAAGTAGGCATATGTCACTAACTATGACCAAACGAATTTCACAGTGTGTGGTCAATATTGACAACTCATAACACAAGTCACAAATGGTCAGAGGGGGAAACAATGGGTTGGGAACACTAGTTGTCAACTAGCAAGTACGAAGAACTTCAAGAAGTAGTGGCATGGTTTGGCTCGCGTGCACAGTGACCAGCCAAAGGATGAATACGTCACTGACTATGACCGAAGCAATCCAGTATGCGTGGTCAACATTGACAACTTATAACACGAGTCACAAATGGTAAGGGGGAGAGACAATGGTTTGGGAACCCTATGCATGGACTATAAAGGACAAATGAATTCAATACATAGTGGCACTGTGTGGATACTATGCACACCAAACAAACAAACAAGGCATATGTCATCAACAACGACCAAAGAATTTCAATATGGGTGGTCAACGTTCACCAACCATAACACGAGTCACAAACGGTCAGAGGGGGAAACAATGGTACACAAATATCAGTTCTCAACTAGGAAGTACAGCGCCCTTCAATCAGTAGTACCACGGTTTGGCTACCATGCACAATGACCGACCAAAGTAGGCATATGTACTGCATTTGACCAAAGAAATCCGCCGTGTGTGGTCAACGTTGACAACTCATAACACGAGTCACAAATACTCAGAGGGGGAAACAATTGTTTGGGAACACCAGGTATCAAGTAGCAAGCACAATGACCTTCAATACGTTGTGGCACGCTGTGGATACCATGCACGATGACCAGCCAAGGTATACATATGTCACTGACCATGACCAAAGAATGTCACCATGTGTGGTAAACTTTGACAGCTCATAACACGATTCACAAATGGTCAGGGTTGAAGAGAATGGTTTGTGAATACTAGTTATCGACTAGCAAGTACAAATACCTTCAATATGTAGTGGCACAATGTGGCTACAATGCACTCTGACCAACCAAAGTATGCATATGTCAATGACCATGACCAAAGAGTTTCACTTTATGTGGTCAATGTTGACAACTCAAAACATGAGTCAATGATATTCACAGGGGCTAACACCGGTTTGGGAACACTAGCTATCAACTAGAAAGCACAATGACCTTCGATACGTAGTGACACGGCGTGGGAACCATGAACAGGGACAAACCAAAGTAGGCATATGTCACTAAGCATGACCAGACGGATTTCAGAGTGTGTGGCCAATGTTGGAAACTCATAACACGAGTCACAAATGGTCAGTGGGGGCAAGCATGGGTTGGGAACACTAGTTGTCAACTAGCAAGTAGAAAGATTTTCAACAAGTAGTGGCACGGTGTGGCTAGCGTGCACAGTGACCAACCAAAGGAAGTATATGTCAATGACTATGACCAAATAAGTCCACTATGTGTGGTCAACAATGACAACTCATAACACGAGTCACAAATGGTCAGAGGGAGAGACAATGGTTTGGGAACCCTAGGTATTGACTACAAAGGACAAAGAACTTGAATACGTAGTGGCAGGGTGTAGCTAATATGCACACCAAACAACCAAACTAGGCATGTGTTACTGACCATACCCAGATAACTTCAATATGGGTGGTCAACGTCGACCAACCGTAACACGAGTCACAAACGGTCAGGGGAGGAAACAATGCTATAGGAATAGAAGTTCTCAACTAGCAAGTACAACGACCTTCCGTCAGCAGTAGCACGGTGTGGCTACCATGCACAATGACTGACCAAAGTATGCATATGTATTGCCTTTGACCAAAGAATTCCGATGTGTATGGTCAACGTTGACAACTCGTAATAGGATTCACAAATGGTCAGAGGGAGAAACAATGGTTTGGGAACACCAAGTATCAAATAGCAAGCACAAAGAGCTTCAATACGTTGTGGCACGGTGTGGATACCATGCACAATGACCAACCAAAGTAGGCATATGTCACTGACCATGACCAAATGATAACACTAAGTGGGGTAAACTTTGACAACTCATAACACGAGTCACAAATGGTCAGGGTGGAAGAGAATGGTTTGTAAACACTAGTTATCGACTAGCAAGTACAAATACCTTCAATACATAGTGGCACAGTGTGGCTACAATGCACAGTGACCAACCAAAGTATGCATATGTTACTGATCATGAACAAAGAATTTCACTTCATGTGGTCAACATTTACAACTCACAACACGAGTCACAGATAGTCAGAGGGGGCTAACAATGGTTTGGGAACACTAGCTTTCAACAAGAAAGCACAAAGATCTTTGATACCTAATGACACGGCGTGGTCGCCATGTACAGTGACAAACCATGACCAAACGGATTTCGCAGTGTGTGGTCAACGTTGAAAACTCATAACACGAGTCACAAATGGTCAGTGGGGGAAACCATGGGTTGGGAACACTAGTTATCAACTAGGAAGTAGAAAGATTTTCAACAAATAGTGGCACGAAGTGGCTAGCGTGCACAGTGACCAACCAAAAGATGCACACGTCACTGACTATGACCGAAGAAGTCCACCATGAATGGTCAACATTGACAACTCATAACACGAGTCACAAATGGTCAGAGGGAGAGGCAATGGTTTACGAACTATATGTATTGACTAGAAAGGACAAAGAACTTCAATACGTAGTGGCACGGTGTGGCTACTATGCACACCACACAACCAAACTAGGCATATGTCACCGACCATGATGAAAGAATTTCAATATGGGTGGTCAACATTCACCAACCATAACATGATTCACAAATGGTCAGAGGGGGAAACTATGGTCCGTGAATATCAGTTCTCAACTAGCAAGTACAGTGACCTTCAATCAGGATAAGCACGGTGTGGCTACCATGCACAAGGACCAACCTAAGTATGCATATGTACTATCTTTGACCAAAGAAATCCGCTGTGTTTGGTCGGCGTTGACAATTCATAATAGGAGTCACAAATGGTCAGAGGGAAAGACAATGGTTTGGGAACACCAGGTATCAACTAGCAAGCACAAGGACCTTCAATAAGTTGTGGCACGGTGTGGATACCATGCACGACGACCAACCAAAGTAGGCCTATCTCACCGACCATGACCAAATAATGTCACTAAGTGTGGTAAACTCTGACAACTCATAACAGGAGTCACAAATGGTCAGAGTGGAAGACAATGGATTGTGAATACTAGTCATCAAGTAGCAAGTACAAATACCTTCAATATGTAGTGGCACAGTGTGGCTACCATGCACAGTGACAAACCAAAGTATAAATATGTCACTAACCATGACCAACGAATTTCACTTCATGTGGTCAGCGTTGAAAACTCACAAAACGGGTCACAGATAGTTAAAGGGGGATAACTATGATTTGGGAACACCAGCTATTGACTAGACAGCACAAATAACTTCAATACGTAGTGACACGGCGTGGTAACCATGTACAGTGACAACCCAAAGAAAGCATTTGTCACTAACCATGACCAAAGAAATTTCACAGTGTGTGGTCAACGTTGAAAACTCATCACACGAGTCACAAATGGTCAGAGGGGGAAACAATGGGTTAGGAACACTAGTTATCAAGTAGCAAGTACGAATAATTTCAACAAGTCGTGGCACACTGTGGCTAGCGTGCACAGTGACCAACCAAAGGATGGATACGTCACTGACTATGACCGAAGAAGTCCACTGTGTGTGGTCAACATTGACAACTCATAACACGAATCACAAATAATCAGAGGGAGAAACAATGGTTTAGGAACCCTATTCATGGACTATAAAGGAGAAATAACTTCAATACGTAGTGGCACGGTGTGGCTAATATGCACAGCAAACATCCAAACTAGGCATATGTCAATGACCATGACCAGAGAATGTCAATATGGGTGGTCAACGTTGACCAACCATAACACGAGTCACAAACGGCCAGGGAAGGAAACAATGGTTTGTGAATTCTCAACTAGCAAGTACAACAACCTTCAGTCAGTAGTAGCACGGTGTGGCTACCATGCAAAATGACCGACCAAAGTAGGCATATGTACTGCCTTTGACGAAAGAAATCCGCTGTGTCTGGTCAACGTCGACAACTCATAATACGAGTCACAAATGGTGAGAGGGAGGAAACAATGGTTTGGGAACACCGAATATAAAAAAACAAGCACAAGGAGCTTCAATACGTTGTGGCACGGTGTGGATACCATGCACGATGACAAAGCAAAGTAGGCATATGTCTCTAACCATGACCAAATAATGTCACTAAGTCTGTTAAACTTTGACAACTCATAACATGAGTCACAAATGGTCAGGGTGTAAGATACTGGTTTGTGAATACTAGTTATCGACTAGCAAGTAACAATACCTTCAATATGTAGTGGCACATTGGGGCTACAACGCTTAGTGACCAACCAAAGTATGCATATGTCACTGACCATGAACAAAGAATTTCACTTCATGTGGTCAATGTTGACAACTCACAACACCATTCATAGATATTGAGAGGGGGTAACAATGGTTTGAGAACACTAGCTATCAACTAGAAAGCACAAAGACCTTGGACACGTATCGACACAGCGTGGTAACCATGTACAGTGATATATCAAAGTGGAACAACTCTGGCAAAACTATCGCACAACTCTGGCACAACTCTGGCACAACTCTGGCACATCTCTTCCACAGCTTTGGCACAACTCTGGGACAACTCTGGCACAGCTCTGGCACAACCCTGGCACAACTCTGGCACATCTCTGGCACCACTCTGCCACACCTCTGGTACAACTCTGGCACAACTCTGGCACAATTTTGGTACAACTCTGGCACAACTCTTGCACAACTCTGCCTTAACTCTGGCACAACTCTGCCACGACTCTGGCACAACTCAGGCACAACTCTGGCACAACTCTGGCACAACCATGGCAAAACTCTGGCACAACTCTGGCACAACTCTGGCTTAACTCTGGCATAACTCTGGCACAACTTTGGCACAACTGTGGCACAGCTCCGGCTTAACTCTGGCAAAACTCTGGCACAACTCTGTCCCAACTCTGGTACAACTCTAGCACAAATCTGGCAGAACTCTGGCACAACTCTGGCACAACTCTGGCACATCTCTGGCACAACTCTGGCACAACTCAAGCACAACCCTGGCACTACTCTGGCACAACTCTGGCACAACTCTGGCACAACTCTGGGACAACTCTGGCAGAACTCTGGCACAACTCTGGCACACCTCTGGCACAACTCTGGCACAACTCTGGCACTACTCTGGCACAACTCTGGCACAACTCTGGCACAACACTGGCACAACTCTGGCACAACTCTGGCACAACTCTGGCACAACTCTGGAACAACTCTGGCACAACTATGGCACAACTCTGGCACATACCTGGCACATTTATGGCACAACTTTGGCACAATCATGGCACAAACCTGGCACGACCTTGGCACAACTCTGGTACAACTCTGGCAAAACTCTGCAAAAACTCTGGCACCACTCTCGACCAATTCTGGCACAACTCTGGCACAACTCTGGCACAACTCTGGCACAATTCTGGCACAACTCTGGCACAACTCTGGCACAACACCTGCACAACTCAGGCACAACTCTGCCACAACTCTGCCACAACTCTACCAAACCTCTGGCACAACCCTGGCACAACTCTGGCACAACTCTGGCACAACTTTGGCACAACTCTGGCACAATTCTGGCACAACTCTGGCACAAC
>SZWC01018365.1:18773-21273 GCA_023375785.1 Penium margaritaceum
CGTGTGTGTGTGTGTGTGTGTGTGTGTGTGTGTGTGTTTCCATTGTTGTTATGAATACTACTTTTATTGTTGTTATGAACACTACTTTTATTAGTGAACATGATGTGTGCATGCAGGCAATTTCCTTGCTAAATGATATGTTCTCGAAATGGTTGCGGAAGCTATGAATAATCAAAGGTAATATGGTCTTGTGCTTAGATGGTTAGGTGCCAAATAGTCTTGTTTCGAAGGTACCCGAGTACTGCATGGTTTACATATTCTTGTATCTTGGTGTCGTGTTACTTGAGGGTTGCAATGGTTTGATACCACCATGCCTTTATGTTCTGGTGCTACACTATTTGGATGCTACAATACCTTGGTGGTGTAATGCCATAGAGCTTAGATAATCTAATGCCTTAGTGCTGCGGTGCCTTGGTGTAACGATATCTTGTTTTGTGGTAGCTTTCATATCTTAATGCTATGGTGCCTTGGTATCACAATACAGCAATGCTTAGATGTTTTGGTGCCTTGGTGTTGCAATTCCTTGGTGTTGTGATGCTAGTAGGCTTCATTGCTTTGATGCTTGACTGCCATTGTTTTGCAAAGCTTCAATGATGTGCTAATGGATATGCAACATTCGAGGCGGGCCAAGACTTTGTTGCCATCCACAACACACCGTGGGAGGAGAACCATAGAGATATAGTGAACATGGGCAAGGTTGAGGGCAAGAGCACCAAGAATGTTGACATAAATGTCCTTGCAAAACTCAAACTAAACATGCTTGACCCAAAATGTACTAGGTGGAGGACATGGGCCTTCATGCAATGATACAAATAGGTAGTACAACCTTTCAATAATAGAATGCTTAAAAACAAAAAGAGCTCATAGTGTGCGTAATGGATACAGACAGTTCAACACTTTATAAGTTTAAGAAAGGTCATCCATGGAACAAGAACATTGTGTCACAAGAGAGATAGATGATGCATTTCGGTTGACTAGGCCATCCACTCAAGAAAGTTGAAGTGGGAACCCAAAGCCACCTACGAATCCAACCACACAAGTAAGCGAGCGAGCTTTTGAAAGTTTTCTTACACACAAAAATGATGTGGTCCTTTGGTCCCCAAGAATCAGTAACCGAACATCATCAGTTTACCAAATGCTCATGCATGACCATGCCAAAATAACACCATAAACTACAATGGAATATGGATGTTTTTTGTTGTGTGATACACTTCTTCCTTGTCATGCTACAAAGAAGAAGTATTATGTAACTTGTCATTGTAATCTTGTTCTTCACGACTCTTTGGCACATTTAGAAAAGGTGTTGTATCTAACACCACGGAAAAAAATCAAACACTTTGTGTCCCACCCATGGGTTATGGAAGAACACCTGAGGGTTTTGATCCAAGTCAATCACCTATATCAATGGTAATACTATGTGTTTGAGTGAATTATCAAGAGGTCGCTTATGTTTCACCCGTGACCAGAGTTTTGCTTATATGCATAATCATCAAACGACTACAATTGTGCATGGTTTCCATCATATTGTAAAGACATGATAAAAATACATGCAAGTTAAGCTTAAGGCTGGTACACCAACACTTTTGTTCGACATTGAGAAAAGGACAGAATGCCCAAGACTACCAAAAATTTAGGCAGTTGCCTCGCAATTATGGATGGTGAATAGTGTGATGTAGGTTGCCTTGTCTTTTTGTACCCTTACAATGACTACTCTTCTCTTGTGTAGATCTATCATGATAAACGAACTGGCACCTGGGCACCCACAAAATGGCTCCATCCAAAACAGCTGCCACAAAGTTGCCATGATGTCCCAGATACTTTAATTGGGTGCTTTGTAGTTGTTTTGCAATCGCTATACTTTCCTGAATGGACAAGCTCTTGAGCTTCATTTCCAGCATATTATTATGCAAAATCATTGTATAATGATACATAAAAGTTATTTCATCCAAGATTTATGCTTATCCTAAAGCCACCACCACTACTACTAAACTTGTATTGGCGCTTTTCCTACAATGATTCTCCTCAAAAATCAAATATGGGTGCACCATTCATTAAGCAATCTATGCCCTACACATATCTATAACCTTAGCACCCCTCATCATTTCTTCACACATAGGATAAGGAGGAGATAGAGGATGACACACATGAAGGAAGGATTTGTATCCTAAGGAGGGTATTTGTGAGTTTAAGTACTACCACTTAAAAGGTATGTGGAATTCAATAAGCTATTCCTTATTTAAATGACATTGGCATTTTGCTTGTCCTCGTAGATGGTCGGCCGCTTGTCCTTGACCACACAACTTTCTGTAGTTGAGGCTGAAAACTCCATGACCTCAACCATGGACACACTCCTTACATGAGGGCATCCACTCCATGTGTGTGATGTGGCAATATAGCCCAACCCTTTCGGCCCAACACCAACACATGTCTTCCACTCAAACTTGTGATTTCACAACTACGTGCCTATAGGGCTTGAATAGAGATATCAAGAAATCATTTT
>SZWC01018365.1:26273-29752 GCA_023375785.1 Penium margaritaceum
GGGCAGAGTGACCATTTCCCCTAGTTTTGCATAAGGGTTCGTTTGGCCTAGGTCGTCTGGCCGTGGCTGAAGTCGACTCGGATTCCAACTTCTAGCGGGGTCAGATCCGACTTGATTGTCCGCTGGCAGCGTCGAGTATTGCAGTAACATTGCTTCCGGACATTCGAGTACGAAATGAGTCATCATCAAATGTGGCGACGGTGGATCCGTTCCGCGGACAGACGACCGAGGCCAAAGGGACCCTAAGAAGCCCCATCCGCCCCTCCGTCGGAGCAATAAACCCCATCCGCCCCCCCCCCCTTGGAACAATAAGCCCTATCCGCCCCTGTGTCGGAATAATAAGCCTCATCCTCCATTTCGACAAGGACGCGAATGTTAAAACATTAAAAACATTCCCCTCTCGTTTGTCAAAGATAGCATGTGGATGTCGCATGGATGCGTCGTCGACATGCTGATGTCACCTTTTTGACCCAATCATCACAAGCTCCTTAACATAAGGGTTTGTCATTTTTTGTAAATGGTTTGCATGAATTCTGCATGAGGGGTCCGAGACTCCCCATGCGTTAAAAGCGAACCTGCTAGGCCGCGCTACAGCGGTGCCCAGCAGGTGCCCGCGCACAAAAAAATTTCAAACCCCATGTGTAATTAAGGGGTGGGTTTGTTCATAGTTTGTATATCAAATGAGGGTGTAAAGTTGGACCGAATGTAAAATAAACAAGGGATTTTTGATTCCCCACTGATGGAGCGGGTAATCCTGCGGACGCCCGTCGGCCGGAACCCCTGCGAGTGGGTGAACAGGTGGGCTCCCAGAGGCGCGGGGGGGGGGGGGGGGGGGGGGGGGGGGGGGGGGTTGGGGAGGGGTGCGGCGGTTGACGGAAGTGCCGACCGATGAATGTCGGCCGGTAATCCCCCCCTCCCCCCTAATGCTATCGTGGCCCTCCATCGCGACGTCCGCGATGGAGGGCCGCATTCTAGCACAACATGACCGATTTCGCCATGCTTAAGCAACGACATGCGTCACTTTTTGAGCATGTTGAAAATGGGAGACAGATATGGCTTATTGTTGGCGGACAGGGGCTTAGTCATTCCAAAGGAGGGGTATATGAGGCTTATTGTTCCGGCTGAGGGGCGAATGAGGCTTTTTGTTTTGAGGGAGGGGTATATGAGGGTCATGGGTGACAAAACATGGGGGAATCGGCATTTTCATTGTTTTGGAAAACAAGGTAACTGAATTGCAATCACTTCAATTATTTTCCCCAATTATTGCTCCCCAAACTCTGGATTTTGGGGTGCCATTTTCCCTTCAATTATTGCTCCCCAAACTCTGGATTTTGGTGATGCCATGCACTCAATCAAACTTCCCTGAAACATACATTGTATATGTATTGCCTTGTTGTCTCTAACCAAAGAAAGAACGAGACCCAGCACCACATGAAAGGGATGATTGAGGAAAACAAGGAATGCTTCTTTGAGGATATGTTGGATGTAGAACTTGTCTTCTTGCAAGTCAAACGGAAAAACACATTACACACCGAGATCACCATTCATGTCCAAAAGCTCTCTCATCTGATTGCTTTAGAAGTTATCTTACCTTTTTGCCTCCAACTTTGCTCGGGAGAAGACATAGTCACTGATAGAGTTACAATCTTTACTTGTGCTTTTATGGTTGCACTTGACAGATAACCCCATCCCACAGTTTTTAATATTTGTGGAATCCCTTCTCGCATATCCCATGACGACGTCAAGCTCATCTTCTGTTTCTAGCTTGCGAGGAGTGGAGAAAACTCGCTTTTTAAGGATACTGATCATCTCCACTACTTAAAAGACCCTTTGACCGGAGCTTCAAACGGGACACTCCATGGCATCACCATCCCTCACGATGAACCCGGACCTCAACCAACTCCCGGCAGGCATCACCATCTTCGATCACAACCGCCTAGCACTCATCAACGTCTCAAAGCAACTGTGTGAGGGGTGTAGCGGCAACCATCGTGGATGTGATCACGAACTCTTCCCCCTTCTCAGCCACGCTTATGTTGGCCACCCTCCTAAGAATTTCATCCTCCAAGTTCATGAGGCAGACGCTACGAGCGCCATCTCTTCACCCCCTCTGCCCCTTTTCCTTGTGCTATCAACCTCAATCCTGTTGATAGAATTTTGACTACCATTATCCTCAAATGTCACCTAAGCATTCTTTGTTTCTTCATTTTTAGTCAAGGTGCTCTCACAAAGGCCATTACGTGTACCATCATCAATCCAGGCCTCACATGGTCCTCAGTCAAAAAGATCCTCGGTTTGCAAAACCTTTGGTTTTGCAACCTAGTGGCATGGAACCTTCCTCATGAGAATACCTTTACCTCAGCGATCAATCACGTCAAGTCTGTTCCTCACTGCGATGCCTTGCTTTCCACGGCAAAGTGCGGCTGTCTACCCCACTTTTCCTTGACAGCGCTTCCACCCCCTTCTTGACCTTGATGCGCATGCTACACGAGTAGGAGAACTAGCCTTCATGCTCAATTTGCATGTTTCCAATCGAAGATAGTGTATCATGTTCTAACAAGCATTCCTACAAGAATCCCCCAATTGAAATCACTATGATTCGAACTCATTCCACAAGCTCAAACGCCTTCCATTCACGCATGATCTTCCACTCAATCAAACTTTCTTATCCGTTGATCCATCGGACCCTAAAACATCTCTAAAACTCGAATGTCAAATGTCGGTTTCAAAATTTGAAAACCGTCCCTTAATCCCTCACCTATAGAAAGACACGCAACCGTGACCTGGGCACCTTCCCAAATGCAAAAGAGAATTGCAACATCTCCTCAAGAAACTCATCACCCTCACCAAAAACGGGAATGTAATACATGTTGGTGTGGTGGGGGAGAGAGCCATTTATGGTTGATCACCCCTAAAAGATACACTCTCCATAGAGTGAACATGTGTTATGCATGTCCTTGGAATTTTCACGGTACCTTCATGGAAGATACATCAGAAATTAATGTTCCATTTTTGCTCATACATATTAAAGTGTATTTGTATGTTTGAACACACGAAAGTTCTGTGAAGTTATGCAATTAATTTTTCCATATTTCATTAACCCATGGTTTGGTTTTTTAACAACCCAATTTACTGTTTGCCGACGAAGACGTACATTTGTCCTCAGACATTAAAAGTGCTATTTCTATAAGGATTCAAATGCCTATGAATGGACACGGAAATTGTAGGAAACAGTATCTCCCCGATATTCTATTCCGGGTTATTGAGTATTGTTTTGTTCCTTTCCTGGACTCCTGCTCGACCCCGTGGTTGCGGTGCAAAGCAGGTTGCCTTGTGTCATAGGGGGGGGATCTCATACCTCCGACTCACACGAATCACAAACCTAAAACTGTCGATCAAATCCACATACAAATGACACCCAGGAACGTGGGTTCTATTTTGTTTTCTTTCCTTGGCCCATCCTCCAGTCAACATGGCTC